>JAMRXY010000163.1:0-64081 GCA_024447195.1 Panagrolaimus sp. LJ2414 | reverse complement strand
CTTTACCAAACAATTAACTTTTATTTCTTTAAATTAATAAATTATTTGATATTAGAAATATTAGGAATACTTGAAATGATAATGAGATTTTAAAAATGCAAATTTCTGCTATATGGATTGGGTTGTAAATGAATTGAATGTTAACGAAGAGGGATAACAAATACCATTTTTTCGATGTGGTACTAAAATAATTACTATAAGTTGGTTTACGAATATTAATATTAATTTACTTACTACTTTCATTATAAATTAGATCATTATTATTATTAATAAAATCATCAAAAAATGGAGGTGAAACAACACCAAATTTTCGTTGAGGAAGAGGGCCTTCCACTGTCATAATATTCTTTCCTAAAAATTTTTAAAAATAGTCACGTTTGTTTCTTTCCTTTTATATTTGATTTCATTCTTGTGCTTTTTCTGTTTGACGTTCGTATCAGCCCTTTTTTTGTATCGTTTTTCTTTAAAGTTTGGTTGTTTACATTCAATCAAAAAAAAAACGGACCGAAATGCTTAGTTTCCGTTTCACAAAATTTCAAAAAACGCTGATATCAGTTTGTTTTTTTAACACTAACTAACACTAACAATCATGACACATTTTTTGGCGCCACTGATGAAACATGAAAAGTTTTTTTTATCATTTTGGGCTACAAATTTTTTTTAAATTATTTGTAATTTTTGTATTTTTGATGATGCTTAACAATGAATCATCGCTAGTGCAAGTTGGAAGATAAAAGGATTTAATAGTAGCCTTCAGAAGGTCATTAAATCCCTTTCCAAAAATTTGTTAGTTTTTTAAACTTTTCAAAAATAGCAAAAAATTTGCATGTTTACTTAAAAATCTAAAGATAACATTTGGAGCCAAGCCAACCCTTTTTATGAGTACTGTAAACTCCGAGTTATAAAAAACAATGATTTTTTTAAAAAAATGTATTTATTTACTTTTTTTGTGTTATGTACATACCGATTCTATATAAAAAAATATCAGAGAAAAAATGACATGAGAAAATAATAACAATAACACAATTTTTGCAGAAAATGAAAATATATAGCTGTAAAATATATATGTATAACAAAATATTTTTAAAATAAAAAGAAAGAATCAAGCAAAAAAACACGGCACTTTTAAGAAATTAACAAACAAAAAATATAACAAAAAAGTAAAGATCATTGGGGAGAAAAAAAGGTTAGCGAAAAAAATTTTAAAATGATATAATTTTTTTAAAAATAAACTATTATTTTTTGGTTGATTGATTTTAAGCAATTATTTTAATCAGCAGAATTTTGAGTGAATGTTGAAGCATTATTTACCTGACGACCAGATGATATGGGTTCCTGAAAGTTGGAAAGAAATTTGCATAAGTTATGGATTTAGATACTGTAAGTTTTGAAAGGAACAGATACATTCAGTAACCTAAAGAAGAACTCCTCATCCGAAAAGCGGCATTTTCTCTTTGATCTTGTGAAGTGGTCCAAAGTGTCACAAAATTAATTAAGCCTAACACTGATTACTGTAACGTAAACTAACCAAATAATCACTATCGTTATTTGGATCAGAAGATGATGAAGCTTTTGTTTCTTTTCCAAGTGATGAACCTACAAATACGGTATTTATGCAAATTTTTTAAAATTTCTATCAAACAAACCATCAGAATTCCTTGAATGTGAACTTAACGGTCTTCCAGCAGCTGCCGCATCATCTCGGATTCTATGAATCCCATGAATTCCAGCTGAGGAAGAACTTGTTGATCGCATAACCGGATTAAAATTTGCTTTGCTTCCAGCCGCAGCTGCTGCCGCTGCAGAAGCTGCAGTTGAATTCAGCGCATATAAATCAATCAAGGTTGATCGAGATGCATTTGAATTTGAGCCTGTTGCTCCACTTCCACCGGATTCATCAAGTAGTGATTGTAAAGGTTCAACATTATTTGGGCCAACATGAGTTAAATGAACAAATCCTGATGGGGTACTAATTGGAAGTTGGGATCTTCGATCACCATGTTTTCCATCATCTTTTCCAGTTTTAACACTGAACTTCCGTTTTCTTTTTGTTACACCTTTATTTTGAAGTATGTGAGCTGAATTTGGAACATTTAATTCATCACTCATGCCATCTAATCGACTGAATAAGACAATATATGGCATATCCAAGACATAACACATCGTTAAAACACTTTCATCCCCTAGGGGTTTAGCTTTCTTTAAATTAATTGTTTGAATCCAGGAGGCTGTTTCAACATCAAAGACATCAATTTGTTGGTCAGCAAATAGGCAGAGATATGGTCGAACAAAGGTAAATCCATTCACGGGTTTGCATGGGAACATTAGTTCTTGGGAACGTTTTCGACGACCTTGTCCATCAACATATACCCCAAGTTTGGAACAAACAAGCAAATATTCATCAGTATCAGGTCTTCCACTAACATTAATAATCATATGACTATCATAAATGGCACCTGATAAGAATTGAAGGGATGCATCTTCATAATTTACAAGGGCTAAAAATTATGCATATGTAATAACAAAATATTTTGGATCAAAATTTCGATTTTAAAATTTATGCAAATTTTCTTACATGATTGAGCTCGTGTTTCGATATCCCACATTCTGAAATTTCCTGGAAGTCCAACAAGCAGCTTTCCAAATTCAATTTTAATTGTTTGTGGTTGTCCCGGCATTGCAAGTTCTCGAATGGCATGATATCTTTTTGTGGATCGATCAATTTCAAATAAATAAATTGTTTTTTGAACTGCTGCCGCAAAGTAATAAACATTTTTAGGATGTGCAGCACGACCACATGCCAAGGCATGCACACCTTTGGTATTATCCACTTTTATCCATTTTAAATCCCTGCCATCCAAGGCTGCAGTTGGAATTAAACGAACATATCGAGTTGAAGATGTATTTCCAGTAATACAAAGAAGAAGTTGTTCATCGGCATTATAAATGACTTTTTCAATGTATCGTTTATTATTTTCCTTTTCACCACCAACTGGGGTCAACGTCTGAAATATTTGGGTTAATGGTAATGGTATACGGTAATGACCATTGTAATGGGTACTGTAGATGGAAAAAATGTTTACTATTCGGATTCAATAATAAAATAAATGCAAATTTTGATCTCAAAACAAAAAGAACCTTCTTGAAAACTGGTTTACAGCTTTTTCTGCTATATCATGCTATTACAAATTTGCATAAAAAATTTCAGAAATTTAGAGATAAATGAACGCACATCTATTGTTTGTGCATTGAAAAAAATAAAAAAAAGTTGTCTACTATTCTAGAATTATACCGTAATCTTACCTCTCGATCAAGTTCAATACATTGAAGGCCATGATCGGAGAAGCCAAGAACAAATTTATTTTTATCGATAATTGTGCCGCAAGTTGCTGTCCTCAATGTTGTCAATGCTGTTACATCACAAACTTCTTTCACCATAAATGCACTATTATTTGGAAGGGATGACCGCATAAGTAATTTTTTGAGTTCATTTAAAGCTGTAACCCATTTTCGAGATTCCTAAAAATATATATCCAAAAATTACTGTATTCGTCAAAACAAAAACTACAGTACATCTTGTGTTTCAGTCATCAACAAAGAATATTGCCGAGAATTTTCTGATGCCATTGTTTCATTTGATGCCGCATTCGCAGCTGCAGTAAATGGATAAGATGAATGAATTTGAGAATATGTAACTTTAAAAATTTTTGGGATATCATTTTTTGTTGCATGAATTGCATCATTTTCTGTGACATTGCTGACTTTAAAATCTGGATCTCTCATATCCAAAACTTGTCGAATATTTTTATCCACAACATTTGCCTTTCCTTTTTCTGATGTGCAATCATAGAGATAAAGTTTAAAATCGCAAACAACAACAAAGGTAGATTGCCAGCCTAAAAAATTTGCATATAGGTATTGGCAGATTGTATTAAATAAATTTGGATCTGTTTCCAAATCCAAACTCTAAATTTTCATAATTTTTTGTAACTTGCCTTTTTTAACACCACCATTTTTCGGGGTTTTTGCAAGGCCTTCATACGCTGTTCCGACGCCCTTTTGTGGATCAATTCCAAGGGGTCGTTTCAGTTCGGGTGGCACTGGACAATCACTTGGAACTTTTTCAACACATTGTACATGGCATGCATATTGACTAGAGATTAATTTGTTTAAATATTATCCTAATATATGTTTATCCCATTTAAACATACCAATCCTGACAAAATAGCCCTTGCCGATCAAGACCAATTAATATCGAAGTACAGTACCCACATTTTGTCGGAGTTGTAAGTTTAACATGTGTAAATCGATGTCCCTTTCCATTTAATGCATTATTAAGGGTTTGAATAACTTTTGGTGAAGCATTTCTGCCATGAATTCCACCTGCTCCTCCGACTAACATTGTTGAAGCTGTGGATGGGGTTGGCGTTGAAGAAGTTGGGCCATAATATGCATTTTCATATGGGGATGATGCGGCAAAATGGGAAGAATTTCGGGATATCGTGGAGGCGGAAATATCAAATTCATTATTACTGTACCCATAATTATCGATGAAACCTAATAAAAAAAGAAAAAAAATTAACTTTATTTTTTATACACCTATTAACAATGAAAATGCATCAAGGGCTAAAAAAAGTGTTCTTATCGAATTCTTCTATTCTTTCTTTTAGCTCTTTTTTTCTCAGATGATTTAAAAGGTCGCTTACGATTTGCTGATATTGGAGATGGAGAAACTCGAGAACCATTTGAATTTTTGTAAACTTGAAAGAAGGCAGGATTTGTACGAGAATGATCAAAATCATGATTTGGTTCATATGGTCGAATTGCAGGAATTCGTTCCATTTGTCCCCGAAGTCGATTAATTTCAAGATGAAGTTTCTTATTTTCATCCAAAAGATTTCTCATATTGATTCCTTGTTCATACAATTCTTTTTCAACGGCTTCATTTCTTGCTCGAACTTGACGTAAATCATCCAATGCTTGTTGCTTTGCTCGCATTTCAGCTTCCAATGATTGTTGAGCATCGAATCTTTCATAATTCTTTTGTTTTTGAATACGTTTTGAACCCCAACTTTTTTCTGCTGATGGCATGGCATATACTGAAGAATTGGATGGAATTGTTTGTTGTTGTTTAATTGATTCTAGTTCATCGGTTAATCGAGATGTTAATTCTTCCAATGCTGCTCGAGCTTCTTTTTCTTCTGAAACCATTTGTAGCATTTCTTGAATCGAAGCTTGTGGAACATCAACACGATTTCTTAGTTCAGCATTTTCATGCTTCAATTCTTCATTTTCAACTTTAGTTTTCTTTGAATCACTTTCAAGTGCAGCCATTCGATTTTCAAAAAGTTGTTGAATTGATTCCATATGTTCATGGTGTTGTTTGTTCCATGCAACCTAAAAAATAACATTAATACAGTTTGTCCCTTTAAAAAATTTGATATAAACAAACTTTATCATCTTCATGATCAACTTTAAGCTGTTGTAAAGCTTGTTGTGATTCTTCTAAAGCTCGAGAGAGATCTTCATTCTGTCTCTAAAAGTGATCGGGTTTAAAACATTGTAAAAGGTGCTTCAAACATACTCTTAATTCAATACGTTTTCTTTCATCATTTGATATAGATTCCGAAAGTTGAATATTAAGTTTTTCAAGTTCAGCATTCAATCTCTTAACTTCATCCGATGAACTATTTGTCGTTGTTGATTGAGCAGCTTTTGCTTCCAAAATTGATTTTGCAACTTTTTCAGCTTCTAATTCAGATTCGACTTTTTCCAGCCTTTCTTGAAGTTTATCTTTTGCGGCTTTTTCGGCTTTTAAAGCATTCTTTGAAAGTTCAAACTTTTCTTCAATTTGTTTCAATAGTCTTTCTTTCTCCTTCAAAGTTGCTTCAATCTTTGACGTAATTGATCGTTCATCGATAAGAGTTGCATTAAGCTCATCAAAATCTTGTCTTGCAATATCTCGCTCCCTTAAAGCTTTCTTCCATTCATTTGATTCTGTTTGAATTCGTTCAGATAAATCTTCAACAGATTTTTGGAGATTTTGTTTATCCAAAATTAACAGCTTATTTTTATCTTTTAATTCTTTATTTTTCTTTTCAAGTTCTTCAACATCCGCAGTTTTGATAGGTTTTTGAGAATTTGCTTCTTCTTCAAGTCGAGCTTTAAGAATTTGAATTTCATCATAAAGTTGAGCAATCATTTGTTCAGACGAATGATTTGCGTTGGTAGAAGATTCAAGGGTTCCAGGTGCAAGTTTGGATTGAATTACATCAGTTGCTTCTTTGAGTTTTCTTTGAAGTTCTTTCTTTTCTTGATCTAAGCGTTGTATCCTTCTTTCATATCCTTGAGTTGCAAGAGTTGGTAGCACTTCACTGTTAATTGCTGAATCAATTACAGATCGAGCAGATTCTAATAACGATCTGCTATCTGATAGTACACTATCATGGGTGTAAGTATATCCAATAAATGGTAAATGATGTCCAGTAAATGCTGCAGTAATTTTTGGTGGTCTTGTATCAACCGATGGTTCACCATCTGGTTCTAAAAATATACAGTAATATAAGATATTATTTATATGCTTCAAATAAATTACCAAAATCAAAGTTAGAAGTATCAGTTGGAGAACAAACTTTTGGAATGTAAGGTGCTTCCACTAAAACAAATGCTTTTATAAAATATTGTAGCTACCGTAATCAAAAACATACTTTCTCGAATTCTTTCCCAATCAATTCCAACAAAGAATGGATGATCCTTAAAATCATCCAGGCCATTCACACCTAACCGAACTTCTTTTGAACAAATTAATCTTGTAATTAAATCTTTTGCTTCATCACTAACATTCGCTACTTCTTCATCAAATTCAAAAAATTCTTGATGATTCATAATTTTTCCATATGTTTCGGTTAAACTTTCAGCATAGAATGGAGTTTGTCCATATAACATTTCATACAAGCATACACCCAACGACCACCAATCACATTCAACACCATATACATTTTTTCCATCTTCCATTGCTTGAAGCGTTTCCGGTGAAATGTAATCAGGAGTTCCAACGGCTGTGCTTGAACATACTGTTCCATCAGGTCGTCGCTTTAAGCAAGAACCAAAATCAGCTAATTTAACATGACCATGAATATCAAGTAAAAGATTATCAGGTTTTATATCACTAAAATATATTATGCATTAATATTAAATATAAAATTATTTGTATGGCATTTTTGAATTCATTTTAAAGTTTGAGGAAACTATTTTACAGTAACGTTGGCGAGATAAACTTTTAAGCGAACTTTTAAATATGAATTGGATAATTTATCTTTGAAGTAGCGATATTAAAAGACAATTTTTTCTTAGATGAACATTTGTTTAAGAATTAAGCAAATCAAAAGCTAATGTATATTTAAATCCTATTTGCAAGAAAAAAACCCTAGTCTCAGAAGAAACCATAAATTTAGCACATTGTCCAATTTATGAAAAGAATTAAAAATAGTTAAAAACTTACCGATGAACATATCCTAATTTATGAACAGAATCAATAGCTAAAATCATTTCAGCAGCATAAAATTTTACAGTATTTTCAGGGATACAATCACCAAATTTTGCAAGTAATGTCAATAAATCTCCTCCAATATAATAATCCATAACAAGATATAAATTCTTTTCATCTTGAAATGCGAAATGTAAATTGGTAACCCATTTTCGATCACCAAATACCATTACATCTCTTTCTTCTTTGAAGCAGGCAGTATTAGCTTTTTGAAGCATTTCCCATTTATTCAAAGTTTTCATTGCATATATTCTATCAGTGGATACCATTCGAACAGTTGCAACTTCTCCGAATGCACCCTTCCCAATAACATTAAGAATTTCAAAGTCATCACGAGTAAGTCGAAGATTTTTAACTTTTTGAACGACAGGACGAGCTGTAAAAAATTGTGATAAATACTAAAATTGGATAATAACAAACATACAATACGTAACAAAATCAGCTATAATCTTTTCTTTTCTTAAAGTGGAAGAGCAGCATTCATCAAAAATACAAATCAGCACATCAAGAAGTGTTTCAACCGATAATGAATTTGTATCATATTGAACGCCTTGAAGGAAAAGTTGTTCCAATTGTTTGAGGCGATCATTCCCGGGTGTGGTGCCGATTCCCGGCATCCCCGGTGTTGAAAAAGGAGAGAAAAATTTGAAAGGATCAAAGCAATCTAAAAAACGAACATCAACAATCAATTATATTTTTAAAAACAATGACAAAAAAACACTAAAAAGCTTACAGCAATAAATCCTTTGCTAACCCGTGTTTCGTGATTTTACTCAAAACCAGCAAGGAAAAAAAAAGAAGAAGAGGGAGAAAGATTTCTTTTAGGAGTTTTTTTTAGAAGAGATATATATAAATTGGGGGGAGGGGGAAAGAAAGGAGAAGAAGAAGAAATAGAAAGAGAAAAAATAAGGGGGCTGTAAGTTCGTCGTCGTGGTGGTTGCTGATGGTCCGTGGGTTCTTCGTTGGTTGGTCCTTCTTCTTCTTCTTTACAGTCGAAAAGGGAGTACTACTACTAAAGGCTGCTGCTGTTGCGCGCAAAAACAGTTTTTATCGTTTTTCTATATATGTTTTTTTTCAAGCAACAGCAGGGATTTTTTTGTTTTAAACTTTTCAATCTATCTCTTCTTTTACTCCACAGCTGATCAAAATCTTCCTCAAAAAATATATTACCTTTTTATTTCTCGTTCAGTTCTTGCTAATAGATGATGATGTTGTTAATTGATGTTCTTGGACGATGGTAGTATTGATGAAAAGGAAGAAGGATTGTTGTTAGTAAAATAATTTCCGCTTCTTGTCTTTATTTCCTGAAAAAAAAGTTTTACATTTAATGTGGGAAAAAGAAAAAAAAAATCGGGAAAACTTTTTTCATTTTCTCGTGAAACAACATAAAAAATTTTGAGGGCTTTTTCCTCATTTTGTTGGATTTTGGGGGAGGAAATTAGTCATCGTACATTTGTTGCAGGCAGCTTAGGATAGGATAAGCTAGCAACAAATAAAATAATAAAAAAAGCATTTAACTAACCTTGGATTATTCAGCAGCAAATTAATTATTTCAGTATTTGTTGTTGAAAAATAATTAACTTTAGTAAAAAAAACTTTGTCGTCATTGATCAAAGTTTTTTTGTGTTTCGAAAGTAAATCGATTTTTTGTTGTTGAAATAAAAAAATAATGTTTGTTTTTGTGCCTTGAAGGAAAATTTTTGTATTTCTTTTTTGTTGAACTTTTTGAAAAACAGCAGCTGTTTTTTTACGTGACGTATTTTTGTAGTTTGATCACGGCCAAAAAACGTTGAACAAAAAAATCTGGAGAAGTTCAAAAACAAAGAAAAAGCCAAAAATTCAGAAATGCTTCATCGACGAAATTTGCGAGAAACAAAAACTGTTGCTTTTGATGGCAAAAAATAAAAAGATTCCTCAAAAATTAAACCGAATAAAACTTCGGTTCTTTTTGAAATGAGGAAAAAAGATGGATCGTTTCTGAAAAAAATTAATTGTTTTTTTCTGATTTAAAAAATTCAACAAAAAAAACAAAAACGGTATTTCCGGAAATGTAAAAAAAAAACATTCTCGCGCAGTTTTAAAAAAAGTTTCTGATGAATGAAAGAATCTGAAAAAAGACACTCGAATAAAAAAAAGGATCCTGAAAAATGCTTTTTTTTCTAAAAAAACACAACAAAATTGAGATGTTCTAATTGACACTCTTTTTTTCACTTTTTTCACTCAAAGAAGATGTGTTTGCAAACGAAGAGGAAACAATCAATGGAGAAAAAGATGGGCAGGAAAAAGAGAAGGAAGAGGAGTCTAAAAACTCAAAAATTGGTTGTTGAATATAAAAAAGAATTTTGGGCATTGAAGAAGATGAAAAAAGGGGGAAATCATCTCTAAAAAAATTGAATCCGCGCAATGATTCAATTTTTTTTCTTCTGAAGAAAAAGAAGATATGGGGTTTTGAGGAGTCGCAAAAATGGTCAGTTTTCATTCATTCATTCAATATCTATTCTATTCTTTTTTCTATTTTAGATATTGAAAAAATGTTGTTATTGCTCTTTTCTATTATTATTTTTTCTGTTGCGTGGAATGTGTCGATTAAAATATAGCAACAAAAAAGAAAGGAAAGGATTTTTTTCGCGCGCCTAAAAAATTGAATGAATGAGAAAGGCGGACATCAGTAAAATCAACGACGAAAACGACGACAGCTTCTTTGAGACTTATTTAAAAACCTAAAAAAGGGAAGAAAAGAATGAAAGGAAATAATGTCGGGTTCTTTTTTTTCAACGTTTTCTTGTTTGTTGTTGATGATGATGGTTTATTGTCCAGCCAGCCCAGCAGCAAGCAGCAGTAACCACCAACCACCCAGGTGACCCATTGCCTTTGCTTGCTTGTTTGCCTTTTCCTTCATTTTTTAGAGTTAAAACCTCGACTCCGTTTTCTTCGTCTCAATTTCTTTCCGTTTCTTTTTCCATTTTTGTCGATGTTTAAGTAACAAATCTTCTAAAAATAAAGCATGACAGATTCCGACAGCTGTTTGAGAAGTTTGTTATTATTAAAGCGACTGTATTGTTTTTGGAAGGAGGGGAAATGGGATCGAAAAGGAAATTGAAAAAATCTAACGTGTTTTTGGAAGGCTTCTTTTGGAAACAATAGTTTCAGAAAAAACAATTTATGCAAAAAAGGATCTGAAGTCAAAGGTCATTAAAATATGGATTACGGTAGTTGAAGGTTCAGGAATGAAAACTGAAGAGACAAAAGAATTTCGAAAATAGTTCAAAGAACATGGACTACGGTAATATAAAATCAAATATTCTTAACCTCTAAAATTTGAAGAATTCCATCAACAGCTGATTTAAAATGGTTATTTAAATCAGCTGTTAAAAACCACATAAACGCAAACGCTAAAACTTTTTTAAAAAACGTGATCCAACAATGTAGCAATCAAATGAGAGTCCCTCAAGCAAAAAACATTGCTTCTGTTTAATTTTTCCAACATTTTTTTTCCTTAAACAACTTCTTTCATTTCAAAGACGTTTCATCATTTATTTCTTCTTCTTTTTCTATGTTGTTTCTTTCTGTGTTTTTTTTGTTTCAACGGAAGGAAAGATGAAAATGAAACAAAAAATAATATTTTAAAAACACGGAAACACCGATCATCAACAACAACATCATCAACACTTCTTTCTTCTCTCATTTTTCACATTTCCTTCACAAAAAAGATGCTAAAATTTAAAAAAAGCAGCTGGCAAAGATGCAGGAGAAGAACAAAAATGTGAAAAAAATGAGTTAAAAAGGCACAAAACAATAGAGAACCTCAAATTTAAAAAATGCCAAAACAGAGCAGCCATGTTCAAGAACAAAAATAAAACCTTAAATTTAAATGACTTTTTCGCGTTCGAAATTTTAAAGCAAAAACGTTAAAAACGAAAAATTGCTTGTTTTTCAATGCAAACAAAAAAATATGGGTTTGGTCTTTTTCCAAAAACATAATATGCATTTTTATAAGAGCAAAAATGACAACAATTTCGGGTGACTTCAAAGTAAGAAATGATGAAAAGGGTCGTTAAGCTAACTTACAAGAGATTTGTTTCACCACTTAATTTTTGTGCTTCTAAAACAACAATCTTCAAAACAAAAACGTGAAAAATTTAAAGATTTTGAAAATATCAAAAAAGGATTCTATGTTTAATTGTCAAGTAAATTATGTACCCCATGTAAAAAAGAGAAAAAATAACAAACATGGTTTCCGCAAAAATCAACACGTTTTTTCCATCATCTCGATTTTCTCGTTTTTCAAATTTGCGTTACTTTATTAATAGTTTTTTTTTCAATCACCACTCAACACAGATTTATATTTGGGGTTTAAGATGAAAAAGAAGAGAAAAATCGAAGAATTGATGGACAAAAATAGACACGCGACGAGAAAAAAAGAAGAGATCAATGTATGAAGACAGAGAGCTTATCAGTACTTTTAAACTCTCTCTCAACGTTTGACCAAAACGTAACAATAATAATATTAATAAGGTGTTGATGATGATAATAAATTATTGAACTGACTGGTACAAACAAAATTGATTCCTTCAAAAAAACAAAAGATTTGTTTAAAAAAACATAATTTAAAAATTTTACCAAAATATAACAAATGATTGACCTTTAGGAAAAAAGTTTTGTTTCTCCAGAAAAATTCTTTTTTGTTGAAAGAATGAAAGAAAAAAAAGCGACAACAAATCAATGTGCATCAACTCGGTCAAGTTTAGTTTTTTTATAATGGCGCAGAGACGACGGCTGGCAACCATCTGCCCTAATCTTTCGCGGCTATCTTTAATGCTTTGCTGCAACTCTTTCTTCCAACTTTAAAACATAACACAAAAACCCAAAATATAAAAATGAATGTTGCGCAAATTAATCCGGAAAGATCGCCGATTTTCTATCTTTTATTAATTGCTATTACACTGCGAAAGCCTATAATCGTCCAGGTTTTTATGAGATTTATTAAAGCCAAGGATAAATAAAAGGATAATTAGGCAAAAAGCAAATGTATACGGTAATGGGATATTCAAAGACCTCATAAAAATGAATGGATCTTTTGAAGTCGATCTCTAAATTGTGAACGGAATTTATGGATTTTTTTGAAAAGGAAAATTTTTACCTTTCTAAATCTATCGATTAGGAATCAAACTTTTCAGATTCCATTTCAGACAAAAAAATTCAAAACGAAATCGAAAAATCCGTCGGCAATTCAAACGTTGAATTCCAAAAAACCCATTATCTGAAGTTTAGCCATGAACACGTTGGACCATTCTAACGGAACAAACTGTAGCATTACTATTCACTCCTAACAATAATATACTCTTGTCTACGGTCAAAAACGAAAGCAGAAAAAGAAAAATAGCAAAATTTTAACTGAACAAAACTACCTTTATTCAAAACCCCAAAAAGAGCTTTTAAATGAAAAATGTAAATGATCGGAAACAAAAACGATGAGTCAAAAAAAATCAGATTTTTTAATGTAACCTTGTAAAACGGAAACAACAGTTTTTAATAAAAAAAATTAATTCGATATTCAAACATAATATGGAAGGAAGAAAAAGGGGAAGAAATAAATCCCGATCGGAACCACCGTTGTACAACACAAAAAATTGATGCATTAAAAGCTTGGACCCGCAAGAGCAAAAATGGAAACAATAGCCAAAAACAAAACAAAAAACCGCCGACGACGACCGGCAATAAGATTAGCAATGAGTCTAACGCCTTCTCCTTTTTTTTGTTTTCCTTCTTCTTCTACCCATTTGAATTTCCCCTCATATTTTCTACATACTATCTCTCAATGAGGCACAAAAATACATATAAAAGAAAAGGAGGAAGAAACTAATGGTCATATAAACGTCCCGACATTCATTCAAATACTATTCACCATCATCACTACCACTATTCTTTTCCCTCCTCCTTTAACCCGCCGATGGCCCTCTAATATTTTTGCTACTGCGATAACTATAAAAAAGCCGCATATTTTTTGTTCTCACTGCTGCTGCGCATATCCCTCTATTTGTCTCTCTTCGATTACAGTGATCTCTCTTGTACCCTCAAAAAGAAGTAAACGGCTCTAAAAACAGTTCTGCTCCAATTATCCCCCATTTCACATTGCCTTTTTGTCCTTCCTCAATTTGTTTCAATTATGGCAGCTGTTTTAAGTGTACGCAATCAATTAATTGATAACAATCTTAAGGGTTTAATGAACAGCAATTTATAAAATCATTCATTAAACAGCATAAAATAGACCAAGGATTACAGTAATCCTGTTAACTGAAGTTTATACAAGATATTGCTACAATAATCTTGTTACATAATAGACATCATGGGCACCATTAATACTACAGTAATCCATTTAATAGTTAAAAACTAAAACAAATACATCAAAAAGAAAATTTCATGGATTTAAATCAGAGAAACTACTAGATCGTTATCTAGAAAAGAAAACTTCAAGGAAACAATAACCACATCATTTTTAAATTACATTCTCCTCCCAACAGTAATAACTAAGTTCATCTCAAAAAACATTGTTCACTTCAAAATGATAAAACAATTCAAACATCCAAAACTCAATATTTTCTATACTAGCTATACTATTCTACAACAAAAGGGATAACTAGAAGAAAAATACTTATTATAAGAAACAAGGAAGGAGTAATCAAAGCTACAAATTACTTTTTTTTTCTTTGATTCAAGTGAGAAATATATGATTGCAAAAAAAAAGTAGAAGCATTTTCGATGATGAAAAAAAAACAAGTTCTTTCTCGTATCAAAGAAATTATGTAAACAATCAAGTGTAAAATCCGTGTACTTTTATTTTAAGTTGTTGCTATCATCATCATTTTTACTTTTTATACTTGTAATAAGTAATGTCTATTACTTGGAATTATGATGCACTTTTCTTATTTATGACCTAAAGGTAAAGAAGAAGCTTAAGTATTAAAGAAGCAAACACATTGCATTCAATGAAAGTTATTAAATAAAACTTGTTTTTAAATGATATTTTTGTTTTTAAAACTTGAAAGTTAGTTATGTTTGTCAGATTTTGTTAAAAACATTGAAAAAATATAATTAAAACGGCTAAAAAAGTAATGTAAAACTGTTTGCAAAAGTTTTATTGAGCCAACAACTTTTTTTTTGAAGCAACAAAAAAGTGTCGAACGACTCAAATCTTTCTGTGTTCTTAACACGAAGACCCTGACATAGGTACAAAGAGCCTTTCTTTTTTTTAGCAAAAGAAATTTTTCCCTTGCAGCCTCTTTTCAATGGTTTAATATTGTGCAATTATGATATTTCGATATTCTGTGCTCCTTTTTTATTATTAAACTCATTATTATTAGTATATCCACTTTCGCCATCGTTTTCCTGGCATTTTTAGCCCCATTTTTCATATGTTTTTAGGAAATTTTTTAACTTTTCTTTTTCGCGATTTTATTTAACTCTTTATTCCATATCACTTTCACCGCATTATTTTTACACTTTATAAAGCTATAACTGATTTTTATCTCTGATTATTTTTAGTAGTTTGCAACCATGCAAATCTTCGTCAATGCCTTGGACGGCACCGTCGTCAAACTCGATGTTGAAGCTGACACCCATGTTGGTGAAATTAAAAAGAGCCTTGGTGTAGAAGAATCTATTATTTCATATGGTTCAAAGATTCTTGACTCTGATCTTGCTACCTTGGAATCATATCAAATTCCTGATGATGCTACCCTCAATGTTAATGTTCGTCTTCTTGGTGGTAAAGTTCACGGATCTCTTGCTCGTGCTGGTAAAGTTCGTGCTCAAACTCCAAAAGTTGAAAAGCAAGAAAAGAAGAAGAAGAAGCGCGGTAAGCTTTATTTATTATTTTTATCTTAAATGGGTTATTAAATTATGTTTTTTTCAGGACGTGCTTTCCGTCGTATTCAATACAACCGCCGATTCGTTAATGTTGCTGTCTCTGGTCCTGGACGCAAACGTGGTCCAAACTCAAATCAATCTTAAATATTTTTCTTTGTTCTTGTGAAAAAATTTTTTGATGACTATGCCACGGTAAATATATGATTTGTTGTTTTTTTATTCAAATGAATTTGTTATTACTTTTACCAACCCCAACCCAATCTTTGCCATTTCAAACTATTATTATTTGTACTTAGAGGTTCTGCAGGTCGAATGATTGCCAAGTTACCCGCGGATACCACACGTTGTAGTAGATCTAGTAGAACGGCATTAGCAGATGCTCGAATATTTGATTCAGTTGGTTGTCGATATCTGAAAGTTTTCTTTTTATTGGACTTTTTAGTTTACTGTAATTTACTTACGCTTGTTTTCCTCGTAGATCATTGGATTCTAAATTTCTAATACGGAATATTGTGTTTGATAATCGCGGTGCACATGATACGGTATCTATTAGAAATATTGTCAGTATTACATAGTATGTAAATGTCCAACGGGTTTCCATTGTTTTTAATAACGAGCTAAAAAAGTGATGTTTTTCGTGTTTTGAAAAATTATGTTATACAAAAAATAAGTGAAGGCGTCTCAGGTGAAAAATGTTTTTGTTTTTTAACACCTTCAGCTCATTCCGAGTTTTGACCTTTACAAAAATACCTTTGGTTTTAAAGCAGCAGTCAGGTGATGATGAAGACCTTTAAAAAAGGTTAAATTTGGTAAACAATAAATATTTCAAATATTATATACTCTTGTGATAACAATAGAGTGCGTGATATTAGTAAATGTTAAGGTGTTTTGTATTTTGTTTCATAGAGAGAAAATTCTGGATAATTACGAAAGTCACAAAAGATACTGTACTTTGGTAATACCGAAGAATTCAATCATACAACTACAACAAATGACAAAGAACTATTCATTGACAAAACAAAAGGTTTCTTGAAATTTAATACAAACATAATATGTAACGTTTCGTTTATATAACAAAAGTAAATTTAATTCCCTTTGGTCATTTACTATGTTTTTGCGTCACTAAAGGACTACAAATTGATTCAAAATAGTACATTTTCCCACGTTTCTTTCAATTCTTTAAAGGATTCTTCTTTATTCGCCTACCCATTTTTTAATATTAAATTAATTAAAACAAGCTTTGTATCTAAATTTAATGCTTCTTCTTTAAATTTAAATTAATTCATTTTGCTGCAAGCTAAATTTAGAAAAAAATGTTTCTGGGTTTCTTTTTTAAAAGACTTGCTATTTTCAAATTTGTATCTTTTTTGGCAAAATGCATCAGAATTAATTTCACTGAAAATACAAAACGTTAAAAAATTTTTGAAAGAAAGTGCAAGAAATAACTGAAACTTTAATTAAAAAATGTCGTTGCAACTTTTACAGAAATCTCTTAATCTTGTTAATGAAAGTAAGTTTACAATGCAGATCTTGGTTAGGTTGTAATAATTTGGATTTTTAGGCGATGGACTTTTCGAAACAACAACAGCTCGAAAGACTCGAAAATCAAAAGTTGCTGAAGAACGTGAACTTGTTCGAAATCTTGATGACAGATTCAGCTATGATATTGAATCGGGAAAGCTAGAAAAGAAAAAGCGAGATGAAGTTCATAAAATTAAAGGTGATTTGACAAAAATGTTTAGTCAGAAAGATGCTAAAAATGTAAGTTTTTAATTTTTGTTTGAATTACATATGATCAGGCAACTACTTTTTAAATTTTGTCTCATTCTGTTGATATTCAGCCCAGTATCGTCCCCCTGAGATCATGAGACGAGGCGATCTGGCTTGACCTTTATTGTTGAAATGAATATCTAATTATTTTGTTTGTATTTTAGGGATATTCATTGATTGAACAATTTCGTGATACTCGTCCACCAGATATTGCTGCACACAATCGTAAATATATCAAATATTCACAGAAATACAAGGTTCCACAAGAAGCTGCAAGAAGTTGTGTCTTATCATCAATTAAGAAGGATAAAATGAAGAAAAAACGATTGGAAGAACGCTTTAATCTTCGAGGTAATTTTTGCTGCAACGTTGCATACATATTTCCGCAGATATCATTTTTTTATCATTTATCCATTAATAACTGGGTTACTAAGTGGAAGTTCAAAAGTATGAATAGAATTTTCGGGGGGTATCTGACAACAGAATTATTGTTTAAGGATAAAAAATGATATCTATGACTACAGTATTCAGTTATATTTTCTGAAACTTTTAGGCACTCTTTATGACAAGAAACCTGGAGAATCAAAATCAAAAAGTCAATCAGTATTCAGTGCAGAAGATTTTGCAAATATTCCTCGCAATCCTGTCAATAATGTGCTTCAACAGAAGATCAAGAAAATTAAATAATCCTGTGGTGTTAATTTGTTGTTGTTTGTTGAGTTTACTACAATTTTATTGATATAAAATAATTCTTTATTCAATCTTTTACATATTGATACATAATCAGTTTATTATCAGATGGAAATTTATATATCTTTCAGCGACCTCGACAGCATCCACAGCAACAGCAGCAGCATCCAGTACAGCACATAATGATTACAATGATGATGACACAAATTGCAATATAAATATATCCCAAGATTGTTAGATTTGCAATTTCAGAGATAACGTGATCAGTATACCAAAAAAATCCTGATGGTTCTTCTGTTGTTACAGTAATAATTGTTGAAGTTGTAGTTGTGGAGACATTTTCAGAAGGTGGTGCAGCAGCTTTGAAATCACGTTTTTCGTCATCTTTTTGTTTTGTTTCTTCAGCAAGAAATTTGAATGTTGGATACAGTACTCTAAAATATACAATAGCTAAAGATTATTTAAACAAAAAAAAAAACTTACGACTCACGAACAATTTTCCATAATTTTAATGGTGGTTCTTCAGCGGGTGTTACGCTTTGTTCAGATTCTTCTTGCTTGGAATCAGATGATGATGACATTGGAGCAGCAAAAGATAAAGCAAAAATTGCTAAAAGCATCAGTAAAATAAGTCGCCAATTCATGGTGTTGTTGTTGAAAGGTTTTTGGAGACAGCAATATTCGTGCTTCTTTGGGATCAGTCAAAAATATGAAATGAAATAAAAATTTCAAAATGTTTCTTTCATTTTTTTACCGTTTCTTATTAGCATATTTTATTGTATTATTCGAATTTCAATGGCTTTGATTTTTGATTAACGTTTTTTCTTTGTTGAAAAAGGTGCAACAAAATATTTAAAAACTGCAGAAATTTTTTTAAGATACAGGTATTTGATGTTTTAGAAATGAAATTTACCAATATATTTTTTCAGAAATAATGAATTCAGTTTCGATAACGCTTCAAATACATTCAGTTTTTCGTTTTACAGTACTCTAAAACCGTATTTGTGTTGTATAATTTTAGCCCAAAATTTCCTTTCTGAGGCTTCCTTAATTGTTAAAGGGATTGTCCAAGGCAGTACAAAACTTTTTTTATTTTTTAGATGACGTATCTTAACACGAAAGCAATATGCTCAGGAAAAACAATGGACACGCGAGTGAAACATGTGTTTTTTTTGTGCTCTCTCTTTTTTTTCCTTTGTTGCTGCCTGAGCATATTGCTTTCGTGTTAAGATACGTCATCTAAAGAATAAAAAAAGTTTTGTACTGCCTTGGACAATCCCTTTAACAATAATTATTGAAATACAAGTATTTGTTTTTATAATCAAAATTATGAAAGCTATTAAGTAAAAATGATTCATTGATTAAACAAAATCAGCAATAATTTTTGACGACATAGTTTTTTTTGAAGAAAACTGACGTATTAAACGTTGATGTTTTTTTAACTAAAATCAAACAATACTACGTCACTTTCCCTCTCGCTTTCTTTCTATCATCAAAATAGCTATCTTTGTAGTTTTTCCTCCTTTTAAAAGCATCCTTGTTTGACTCTGATAAAAGCAACAAACTTTCTTTTTTAAAGGAAATTATTTTTGAAGTTTTTACATCAATAAATCGTTAATAAGAGTACTCTTTGTTGTTACAATTAAATATGTCTTCATCATCAACATCAAATGAAATTTCAATTATTTTGGATAATCCAACCGGGATTTATGCCCCTGGATCAGTGTTAACGGGATCAGTGATTTTAATGCTTTCAAAACCAAAAAAATCTCGTCGTATTACAATTCATGCCTACGGGCATGCCAAAACTGGCTTTACGAAAACTCATTACCATGATTCTAAGAATGAACAATTTCATTATAGTTGTAAAAAGTCATACCTTGAATATTGTGCCGCAGTTTGGAAGCCTTCAAATGGAAAAGAGAAAGAAGAACTTCAACCTGGACGGCATTGTTTCAATTTTTCAATTGGAATTCCATGGAATTGTTTACCAAATTTTGAAGGCCGATATGGGCATATCCGATACAATATTAAAGCAGAGATGCATCAATCTTGGTCATTTAATTTAACAGCCGAACGAAGATTTGCGGTTCTATCAATTTTGGAACCAACAATTTATAATCAACAACCAATTAAAGGATTTATTTCTCAATCGAATACTTTTTCATCGTCAAAATATGTTAAAGCTGAAGTTAGTTTTTTTATTATAAAATATTATTATTTTGATAATAAGCATTACTGTAATAAGGGATTTAATTTTTGATACCGTAATCGCCCGTTTTACCAAACATTGAAATCATATTGGTAGATTACTGTAATCAAGTAACGTTGATTCTTTTAATAAAATAGGTGGTTACTGTAATCCGTATTTAAATCCCTTTAAGATATCGGCGATTGTTGGATTACGGTAACTGTAAAATTTAAATAAAGTACTTTAAAATTTGGACAGCATACTCTTTGTTTGGATACTGTAATATTCAAATTTCAGATAACATTACCCAAAAGAATTTATGCCTGCGGGGAAGAGATTACTGTCTCAGTTGTCATTGATAATCATTCTGGAAGTTCAATTGAATCAATTGAAACTGGAATTCAATCTGAAGCCTGTTACACTGGGGAAACAAGTTTTTCAGTTTGTTCCAAAACTAAAACTGAACACGAATGCTTTCATTCATTTTGCAAAACTGATTCTGTTCATGTTAGTTACCGTAATTTATATGAATCTTATTAAAAGATTCCTTTCTTCAGATTCCTGATGGAGGTCATGACCTTTATCGTCGAAGTTTTATAATTTCCAAACAGCTTCCAACAATTACTGATTGTCCGATAATTGTCGTGAAACATTTTGCTTATGTAAGAATTTATTACATATGATTACCGTAATCCAGATATATTCAAATTTTAGGTTAAAATTAATAAGAAAGGCCTTTTCTCATCTACCGTAATGCAAACAATTCCAATTATTCTTACAACTGCAAGTTTGGAACCAATTCAACTTCCTCCAAAACTTGCAGTTCCATCTGCGCCTTCTTACAATGAAGAAGAAGCACTTGTAAATTCAATTTCTGGATCTTCAACCTCCCGAGATATTCGATCCAACAGTAATAGCCACCTTTATCCCCCCATTTCTTCATCTTCAAGCTTTCGGCCATCATCAGTTCCAGATGATTTTGCTTTGATGGAGACATTCGGGGCTCCGCCAGCTTACACTGAACTTGATACAACTCCATCCCTCCCAAATCCGAATCCATCTGCTCCTCCAGAATATGAAGAAACATTGTTGAAAAATTTTAACCAATCTGTAAAAAAATTAATGAAAATATTGAAACTTGTTTAAACTTTTTTATAAAATCGGTTTGAAAAGTTAGTAAATTTAATTAATTATTTGCGACTATGTTTGTTTATTACATTTACGCAAGAGAATGTTCAGATTTGACTCAGTCACTTCTCATTAAAATTAACGGAATTTGCCGTTGCTGCCATGCATCTCCAATGCAATGTTTCTCTTGAATGAAAAAGAAAAGAATTATATTGATTATTTCCTTTATATTTTTTGCCTTTAATTTTGCGAAGGAAAATTTTGTGTGCTGCAGCAGAAACTAAGACATTGATTTTTCTTCTTTTTTTGTTTTTAGCGGGAGTTTATTTGTATTATTTGTCAGTTATAAAAATACATATTTTTTTTCTCAAAAGTTTTCTAAACTTTAAAATTTAAAGTTAAACTTAAATATTTTTACAGAAAAATGAAATTATATTTCTCAATTGAAAATGCAAGGATTCAATATTTTTCAATTCCAAAACCATTAATTCGATATATTTGTATAAATCCGAAGCCTTCTCCTTCTCTCCTTTATAAACTCTATTTCTCCTGTAAATTCTTTTATCCAAAAATCAAAATACATGGAATTCTATCATTCAATGAAGACAAACATTCTTACATTTTAAGGTTAGAGACGTTCATTGAAAAAATACAGGGTGGCCCAAAATTATTGCAACAAAGGTTTTTTGCAATTTAAAAATTGAGGATCGATAAAACTTCGATAAACATAAACTTAGGACCATAGGAAAGTTGAATTATAACAAATTATGGCGATACCATGTACCACTTTAATTTGACGGCACTTCAAAGTCGAATAAAAAAAGGATTTTGGGCCGCAGGTATTTCTTTGGATTTTAATTTGCTATAAAAAATCCAGCATAATTATTATTTTTTTCTTGATGGAACAAGTACTTTGAATAGCTGTTATCCAAACATTGTACTACTTTTTTGCATGAACTTATGTGATTGGGTCACCCTAACTGGTTGAAAATTTGTCCTAAAATGAGCCAAAACAGCTAAAACACGATTCTTTTGCTATTTCGGGAAATTTCTTGATAAAAAATAATTTTTTCATGTTAGTTTTATTTGAATCTTATGCCAAAGTGTTCAAAAAATTTTTAAAACACAAATCTATCTAATTCCAAGTGCAAATTTGCTCATGGCACATACAAAATGCCGTTTTTGACTGTGATAGTTAAATCTATCTGTAATTTTGTCGATAGATGGCAGATAATTCTGAAACTATAAAAATATTTTACCGAACATTTTAGGATAATAATAAAACAGACATAAATTGGTTTGCCCTTCTCACCTCCAGTTTCCATCCTCAAAACTTTTAAAAATCGGAGCTGCTGCCCAAACTCCTTTTTTTTGCTATTTCGGGAAATCTTTTGTCCAGCTTTGAAGTGCCGTCAAATTAAAGTGGTACATGGTATCGCCATAATTTGTTATAATTCAACTTTCCTATGGTCCTAAGTATATGTTTATCAAAGTTTTATCAAATTTTATCGATCCTCAATTTTTAAATTGCAAAAAAACCTTTGTTGCAATGATTTTGGGCCACCCTGTAATTGAAAAAGTATAAAAAGTTAAGTATGAATCCAGTTTTTGTAAGATTTTAGTTCGCGGGAAACAACTTGCTTATGCTAAATTGCATTCGTTAAAAGTGGTTTTTTTTTCGGATTCTGTTACTTTCTAAAAAATATTGTTTGGAGGTCTGCACTTGAACGTCTCTAATTTAAAGACAAAAATCCAATCAAACAACTGAATTGGCCATTCCTAAAAATTCAATCTTTAATATTGATTTTAAAGTTTGTTGCGTTGAAACAGCTTTTAATTTGGGATGTGTTGTAAGTAAAGTAAG
This sequence comes from Panagrolaimus sp. LJ2414, assembly GCA_024447195.1. Lineage (NCBI taxonomy): Eukaryota > Metazoa > Nematoda > Chromadorea > Rhabditida > Panagrolaimidae > Panagrolaimus > Panagrolaimus sp. LJ2414. Next base: position 41,026 of record JAMRXY010000163.1, on the reverse strand, counting down.
TTGAAAGTTGTAATTAGAATTTTTATTATTAAAAAAATTATTTTTCGTCTTTGGGTATACTTGTTTAACCTAAAGAGTGGATTTAAAGATTTTTATCTATTTGTTAAAAAATTGTTTAAAATTTTTGTTTTATAATTTTAATTAAGCAAAAATTATACAAATTTTATCAGTTTGACACGTAAAGAATTTCAGAATGATTCAAAGCTTATTTCATTTTTGCTTACAAAAATATGGTATTTAAAAAGCTGTTATTTTAGTATTTACGAACAAATTTTGACTCTGAAAGAATTTGAACGAATTGCAGAAGGATCGCATGATTTAACATTACACGAGAGTACTGTAATTGATACAGATGGAAACGTGGTTCCTTGTGAAGAAATTTTAAAATTATGTTCCCATATTGAATATTTAATTTTGTGAGTTACGCGTTTTAGTTCTTCTTAAAAAAAACTTAAAATTTACAGTTCTCATTACAATGTCGGGTCGGGTTTTACATCTCAAACTGCACAAATATTGGCAGAAATTAAAAAATCAGTTAAAATGAAACATTTTTTATTAGAAGAGATTCCGACATCTACAGATCCTGTTGCACTTTCAACATTTGTTAAAGTTTGATATTTTTAAAAACTTTCTTTTTTTATTCTTTAAATAATTCTAGAACAATATGAAGGAAGAATCCCGCGTTGATATAAAACTTGTTGATGACACAACCGAAGAAGAGATTGAAACATTTAAAACAACATTTAAAGAGCTTTTCTCTTCAAAAAAATATGAAAAAGTAATTATTAACATTAGCTATTGACATTAAAATCAACATCGTAGTACACGATTGATGGAAAAAGTTTGAGACAATGTTTTATTCTGGAGATATCTGTTCAATATATTCAAAATTTGTTTTTATAATAGATTTCAGCCAAACTTAAGTAAAACAATATGACTACTTCCTGCTTTGGCTCGCGCATAGACTGACTTTGACTGCGTCTTTCACAGCTATTTATAATTCGGCATTTCTGTTGAAATGCAAGGGGTAACATCACATCTGCTGAACATTAGCTAATTTAATAATTTTAATTTTAATTTAAACGTTAAAGATGAAAAGTAATTCAACTGTCAACTCACAAAAACATGGCACTTAGTGTATATTTTTGAATACCTCTTTAATTTCTTCATAAAAATAGATACAAAAGACTTTATTTAACAGATACACATAAAAGTGCTCTATTTCAATACATACAAAAAACATATAAAACATTGACAAATTTGATACAAAAAAATACAATAATAATATTAGTAAAAAACATTTCAAAAATAAAAAGATTAGTAAATATTCAATTTTACATCTGCTGGAACTCCATATTTGGTTTTATGTTCATCAAAAAGGTTATTAAGTTGAAGACAATATTCTGCATGAAGTTTATCGATATCTTCTTGGGTAGGAGTTGGATTCTTTTCGACAGGAATTGGTTTACCAACTAGAAAAGATAGCAGTTATATTAATACAGTAACAAAAGCTACCGTAACACTTTACAAAAAGATGAGAAAGGTTACGGTAACTTGAAAAAAGTCAAACACTTACCAACAGTATTGATTGGAGTTCGATATGGGAATAAACCAGTTGAAGTAAAAATTCCACGACCACAGAAAAATGGTGGACAAAAACCAAAATTCTTTTTAATCCAAGTTTGAACATTTCGAAGTCGAGAACCCCGTGGATTTGGGTATGTTTGATCATAATAATCATTTTCTCCAAAGCTATAAGATGGAACAAGTGGAGTTCTAAAAATAAATATTCAAAAAATTATTTGAGATTCAATCAATATAAAAACGCTTACCCAAATTGCAATGCAAAACGGCAGAATCCACGACGAGAATTTAGATGAAGATTATGAGTTCCAGGAGCAGAGTCAAGGGCTTCTTCAGCTCCACCGACAACAATTCCAACAATTCGACCTTTTCCAGGTGTTGATAAAAGATATGCTAAACTTTCACGAGAAGATTCACATCCACCAAGAAAGATACCAACTTCACGACGAAATGGAAAATAGAATTGTCCATTTAAGGTTAAAATAGTTGATTGCAAGCCGGGAAAAATCTTTGAAAAATTTGTTCCTTCTGTGCAAAGTGAGGTAAAAGCTCCAATACTGAAGACACCATGTGGATGACATCTAAAAAAATTGAGTTGGGGATTAGATCATATGATATTATATATATATTAACATTACCCCAAGATATAATTTGAATCAGGTGGAAGTTCAGCAGTTTTGATAAGCTTAACTGGAAAATAATCAGCAAAATGCTTCCAAATTTTTAGGCCTCGAATAAAGTTCTAAAAAGGTGATAATCAATAATTACTCAAAAACTTATGTAAAAAGAACTTACAGATGGTCGAGAACCTCTTGCAGGTGATCGAAAATCATAGACATACCAGCCAGCATAAAGAACCATTGTCCACCAAATTGGAGTTGCAAAAAGAATATAAAATGGAACCCAGAGAGACATGATAGATAAAAGAACCCAAATAAAGACATGATTTATAACAGCTAATAATTGAAGGGTTTCACGATAATGTTGTCCAAGATTGAATTGACGTTGAGGGAGTTCAAGATTGAGATTCTTTAATGTTGGATCATTATTATTAATCTCTTCAGAAGTAATAACATTTGCATTAATTTCGTCTTCTTTTTCTTCAGTGATGATTGGTGTTGTTGTTATTAATTTTTCTTTCGTTGTCATCGTTGAATAAATAAATTATTAGTTAATAATAGATTTGATGATGAAGATGATAAGCCGCAGCAGAAACAGTAATTGACGGCAGTTAAAAAAAGAAGGAAAGAGATCCAAACTTTGATGACGGATTTGCCAAGAAAAGAAAAAGTTGAAAAATGATTCCTTCTTTTTTCCTTGATCGCGTCCATGTTTTTCTCTCTCGTTTTTTTAACAAGAACTTGAGCGAGTGTTTTCGATTGTTTTTTTCTTACACTTTCAAACACATTTTTTTCTTCTTTTTTTTCGTGTTGGTTGTTTAAAAAAATTTTTAGAAAAATTTATAATTTTACAGATGGCTTCGATATCACCCCCAAAATATCAATGTAAAAAGCCGACATTTAATTGCTACGGATTAATTAAATCTTCCACAAGAGCTACATTGGCGACAAATATCAATCCCACGTTTTTGTAACAATAAAACAGCAAAGTTTTTATTTTTAATAATTTATTTTTATATTACACACAAAAATTTTGAACAAAAATATTATGCTTAAAAAAATTCATCTACTTTTTTTTCCTTCGTTTTTTTTCACTTTTTCCAGAGATTTGTTACAAAAATCTTTGAAAAAATGGTGACTTTTTTGAATCAATCCCGCTTCCGCTTCCACTCCCCCTTCGGCTTTCATCTTTTGAAGTAGAAGTTTCACCAAGATGAAAAGTCGAAGATTTTCGAAGGGATGAAGTTGTTGAAGATGAAATTAAATTAGATTTTAGTCTTGCCTTTCCATTTCTCATTTCAACACCTGGATCAATTTCTATGCCATCAATATCATTGAGAGAGCCATAGGATTCCGCAGATCTTACAGATGTAAATCTTGGGCGAAATTGTTCTACGCCAGCTGAGTAGGGTCCATCAGAAAGGGCGGAAGGAATTTGAATTTTAAGAGGGGATCCTGGCTTTATGTCATCATTATCATCATCGCCATCGGCTTCATCTTCAACTTGAAACACTGAATTTTTCGTATTTGTTCTTTTCAACTTTTTGAAGATTTTATTTGTTTCAGATGTAAGTCTTTGTCGAACAGTTCTAAAAAATATATAAGTAGAAGTACTGTAATAAAGGGTTTCTCATGAGAAGTCATCAAAGTTTTTAAACTTTCTTCTGTCACCACCATAGCTTTGATCTTTGCCGCTATTATAGAAGCCCTCTTTCTTGATGACGTCATCCTGATGGAATACAAAAAAAGACATACTTTTTTGGGATTGGTGGTTCAACAGCAGGTACAATATTTTGTGCTAATTTTTGTGTTATATCATTCGTGTTTGCTGTTGTCTCACATTTTAACAATGGTAAATATCCATAACCTTCTGTGGACCGTTCAAGGAAAACAGTAAAAATTGTTAAAAGTTCTTCAAATGATGGCCTTTTTGGTGGACTTTCATTCCAGCAATTTAGCATTATATCGTATCTAAAGAATAATGGTAAAGGTATTGGAAGGAATACTGTAGTTATATTAGAAAAACTAACGTTTCTTGATTACAGAATTCTGGTTTCTCTGGTCGATTTCCAGCTTCCAAATAATCCAATAACATTTTTGGTTCAACTTTTGCAAATGGAATTTCTCCCAAACTGTACCTATAAAATGAAAATTACTGATTACTGTATCTTGATCAAATATTGTAAAACTGCTAGAAAATGTGCAAATTTGGGGAACTTTGGAGTTCTTTATTGAACCAACTTTTCTTGATAGAAATCTCCGAAGATTTTGAAAATTTGCATAATACTATGCCGTGTTATCAACTTACATCTCATACAAAACAATCCCAAAAGCCCAGATATCACTTTTTAAACTGAATTCATGATTTTTGAGGGATTCAATTGCCAACCATTTAATTGGAAGCCGTCCCGAAGCTGAGATTAGGACATTATTGGTTGTCGGAGAATTTATACTTTTATCAGTTGTTTGTACACATAAACCAAAATCGCTTATCTAAAAACCAATGATAGCCTTTTTATGATTGAACTTCATCGAACAATCAACATCAAAAAAAAAGAAAAATCAATCAATACCTTTGCATTTTTATCTGAATCAATTAAAACATTTCTTGCAGCTAAATCTCGATGAATAATACTTTTTGAGGCAAGAAATTTCTAAAACATCAATTAATACTTTTTGGCAAATACCTAAAATAACTAACCATTCCTTGTGCAATTTGCCATGCAAAAATTAAAAAATCTTTTGTATGATTAATTTTTTCTTCCAATGATTTTGACTAAAATCTTTAATAACACAAATTTGAATATCTCACAAAAACTTACAATCGAAACTTCAACTTTCCGACCTTTAACATACTGTAACAAATCTCGATATGGACAAAATTCCAAAACTAAACACATTGGATGTCCTACTGTAACACATCCGAGCATATTTACAATATTATCATGATATCCGATCAGCTTCATCAATTCTATTTCATTCATAAATTCTTTCTAAATAATCATTGATTACAGAACTACCGTATACTGTAATGTATAGTATTGTATACTGTACCTTTGCAGCATCATCGGCATATTTTGGAAGCATTTTAATTGCAACATCGGCATTTTCCATTTGGGTTAAATTTCGAATTTGTAAATTTTCATAAAAACTTTCAAAACATGGCGGTTTTCCAATTATTTTTCCACGAAGAACCTACAAAATACGGATTTAGTAGCTATGCAAATTTTTCACGCTTACTTGTCCGAATGCTCCCGAGCCAAGTTTTTCACTTTTAACAAGAATTTTATCCCATGTCAGTTCCCAATAATCGATTCGAACATCCCCGCCTTCTTCATCTCGTTTATGATGATTGGCACGAATATTTTCAAGTTTTGTCTTCCATGACATTCTTTGCTTGTAAATGAATGAACCCATACACAAGATTGCAATTGCACCACCAATTGCACCAAAAATAATTATGATTACTGTAACTTCACTGATTTTTTCAGCTAAAATTTATGAAATTTTTTAGAAAATGAACCATAATTTTCAAATGCCACTGTAAAAATTAGATACGAAAATTTGAATAAAAGCCCCTGAGAGCCCATATCTCTACATGACATTTAAAAATCATTCCTCCTTGTAACGGCACTCACGTGTTTTTGGTGAAGATTTATCTGTGCCATCATCAGGGGGTGTTGGGCTAGTTGGAAGTAATGGAATTGTATCATTAATTTTTACCAATAAAAAGAATATGTGTGTTGTGTTAATTGCTTCAAAATGTTGATAGGCATCATAATTATAAACATACACTCGGAATTGATAACTTTTTAAGGGTTCCTCAGGATCTTTATATAAATCTCCAAATTTTGTTGAATAATAATCTGTTAAAAGTATTATAATTGGAGCTTCAACACCAGGAGCTAAAGGATCAAGATTTTTTGCATATGCTAGACGATCAATTGTTTCTGTATTTTTGTCATCAATCGTAGCTGTAAGATTGGAATTGCATTTTTAAAGAGAAAGCAATCTTGAAAAAACGTACCTGCATCAATTTTAGTTTGTTCAATTGTAATTGTATCCAAATATGCTTTAAATTGATTAACAGATGAATACCAATTACTTGAATCTGTTGACGTTGTAATAATTCGAAAGATAAAACGATACGGATGATTATCTGTTTCATTAAGAGGCGGAATAAGATTGTCCAAAATTGTTGTCAAATTTTGTTGACTTATTGAATTTGTGAATGCCAAAATATAAATAATATGCCGTCCATACATTTCGGTCTAAAATTAACATATTGTTTAGGTATATTCTACTTCCGCCCTTTGTTTCGGGAACTGGATGAAAGACAAAAGCGGTATTTTTTCTTTGATCTTTTTATTTGGAAAGGGATCCCAATTTTCGAAATGGGATCCCAAATTTTTAAAACATACCCCTGAAGGTGTTGATGGTGTTATTCCTGTTGTTGTTGTGGTTGGGATAGTTGTGGTTGTTGTTGTTGTCGTAGTTGTTGTAGTAATAATTTGAGGGCATTTTTCTAATCTTATTTCATCACATGATGAAGTATTACAAGGGGAAATACAGTTTGTAATATTTCCAATGCAATTATAATCTGGGATATTAAATACAGCACTTTTATCTTTCAATGAATCTTGAATCCGTCCATATGAATTTGAAAGTAATTGTAAAGTTTTATCATAATCACTATCATTTCTTCCAAGAAGAATAACTGATAATTCAATACAAGAAAAACCAATAATATCATTGAAAATCTGAAAATTCATAAAACTTTGATCTTTGTTGGTAAAAATACGTTAGCTAAAAATGAAGTATCTTTTACAAAGAAAAACTTACAATTTCAGGATCTGTTGTAACATTTACAATTCGATTTGTTAAAATAACTGCAGAATTAAATTTACATTTACAAAATGATTTAAGCAATATACTCATATGATAGGTATAATTGTAAGTAAATATTGGATCGTTATTAAATAAATCCGTTTCATTTCCAAAATCTTCTATTACATCTTCATATTTTAAATTATTGATTAATTGAATGCATTCATCCCGACTTGAACATTCATGAAATCCTGTATACCAAAAAGTATCATTTGCATCAACTTGATCATAAACTCCAATTCGAACTAAATCACCAATTTTTTTATCCATACAAGTTTTTAAAGATTCTGTTAAAAAGAATTTCACGTCTTCATTAAATTGGTCTTTTGTCATAAATTTTGAAGAGAGATCAAGGACATAAAGTCGGGTACAGTAATTTGCATTCGGATCTGGATTTGGATTTGAGGATGGGGTTGTATCGGCATACTCTTCAAAGTAATTCTTTGGTCCCACACATTGAGTATATGTGGGATCAATTGAACATTTTGGATCCGAAACACTTTCTGAAAAAAAGTGTATTATTTTGCATAATTAAATTTTTGAACAATTTGCAATTAATTTTGACAATTTTAAAAACAGATGAGCTTTCAAAAAAAATATTTGCTTCTGTGATATTTTGATAAGAAAAAAACGAAAAAGTACAAAAAAAATCAAATAAAAAATTTTTTCGAACTTGATTCTTGATGTTGCTCACCACCTCTTCTTATGCTTATGTCATCACGTTAATTATTGATTGATTTGGTAAAACAAAAACTTACTTTGGCTAAAATCTTCTGCTTTTAGAGTTGAACCCATGAAAAAAATTATGAAGCTTAAAATAAACCAAATTCTTTTATGCATTCTTTTTCCAAAAATTTGAGAAAAAATAATAAAATAAAAAAGATTCTTCTTTCGCTGAGATTACGGTAATTAGGAAACAATCGAATTTAAGGCATATATAAATTTGGGTTTTAATAATATTTTTACAAAATAAGAATTTCTAAAAAAATAATTTTATATTTTAAATCAAAAATTTTAAATGATAAAAAAGTGCAGTGCCACGCGGATGCAAAAAATGAGGTAAAATAAACATTAAAAACAAGAGAGTTTGATGTCATTATTATCAATGTACAAATATTTGCATAAATAATTGTGCAACAATTTTGGGCAACAACAAAAAAGTTGAATTTAACGACAAAAGAAGGCTTGGCCCAAGGACAAAGTTCAAAAAGATACTGTAAAAAAAAGGATTAAATATTTTGCTTCTGATTTTTTTTCTTTTTTCTCTCAGAGAAAATAATCATGAGACAATTTAAATTTTTTATTTTCCTTCATCCGTTCATGTTTTTTTTAAATTAACCTCAAATTTAAATTCTGAATTTTTATTATCAAAATTCAAAAAAGAAGGAAAAACACAAAGATAATTCGCATGGGAAAAGCTGAAGGATTATCTTTGATAATAAGCTTTTGTTTTAGATCAAGGAAAAAATCCTGTATGGTAACATGTAATTCCAAAAAAATGATTCCGGAATTAATTCAAAAACAATTTCAAAACACAAGATTTTAAGAAATTAAAATGAATTGAAAAAATTTTGGATAAAAGTTAAAAATCAAAAATTTTGTGACAACAAAAAAAAGATGGAAGAAGACGTGTAAAAATTTTGTCACAAAAAATCAGGGGAGAAAAAGAGTAATAAAAAATAATGAAAAAATCATTGATAAAATTGGATGATGCTAAGCAGAGGTGGGTAATGTAGATAGATAGATAGATGGAGGCACAGATGATAGCAACAACAGCAGCAGCAACAACAATAATGACACGGTCATGCAAAAATCTTTGGTGCTGCTGATCGATTTTTTTCTCCTTCCGGATGCTTTTTCTTAGAAGGCGGGGTTGTTTAATTTGTTGTAGAAATTTTAAAAGCTTCTTAAAAATGGAAAATTTTTGTTTTGTTTGTGTTTTGATGGATGCTTGTTTTTTGCTGCAGATTGTTTTCGTTAAAAGAGACGATTTTATTTGGGTTTTCTGGGACATTTTTAAATGTAACATAGTTATTGATTGAAAAGAAGGGGATACTGTAAGTAGAACAACAAAATATGACAGGTAAATTAAAAACACTTTTATTATCGTTTTTATTCTTTACGGAAACTAAATAAATACCATATACTTCACCCATTTTTTTCATATGACAAATTCACAAATAAGTACTCAAAAAAAACTTACTGTAATACTATGGTAACTAAACAGATGAATTCGCATTTTAATCAAAACTGAAATTTAATTTCTCTTTATTTTATTTACGGCATCGAATGAAAAAATGCGAAAAAGAAGACGAAAAAAAATCGGTTAAAAAATTTTATAATTAATTTGTTGATGTTTGGATTGTTACTGTAGAAGTGTCAAACAGTTTGTGCAAATTATTGTATTTCTATTGTTTGCAAATCGTGTGAAAAAATTACTATAAATTATTATAGTCTATAATGGACAGTAATTATTTGCAGTAGATCTTATTTCGAAACTTAAATGACTTTTAGTTCTTGATATAATTTATAAATTTTTTCTTTTGTAATATTGTGACTCATTATTTCCGATCAAAATTATGAAATTTGCAAAAATGTTTTTTGTCCCATTTTAAAAAATCTCATTTAAAATTTCGTAAAAAATGAAAATGACAAAAGTTTAAATCTTTTTTCTGTTTAAGCTGCTTCGAAAAAATATTCATGGTCCTTCACAACGGTTGCCAAAGAAAACGAACAAAAAGAATTGGATGATTTTTTTGACCATTGCCACCCCTGTTTTTTTCCAGACTGACTTTCTTTGTTTGGTCATCCATCCAAAAAAACAAAAGTGTATTATTACTTTTTTTTATATACATTTGTTATTTTTGTATCTTTTTTATTTTTCCTTCAAAGTTCAATGCCGCCATTAAAAATTGAAACAATAAATTTCGATGCTTGTAAACTTTTATTATTTATTATTTACAAAAAGAATTAAAATTATTTTATTGATTTTATTATTCGTTTTTACTCGGGTTGGAAAAAGTGTAAATTTAATGGAAGAGGAGGATCAACAAAATTGCCGCTGGCATAATATTGATGTTTTGTTTGTTTCGGATTCAACGGAAAATATCGGTGAAGAGAATCATCGAATTTTAATGAATTTTTTTGTTTCGGTTCTCAAAAAGTTGGGGAAAGATGATGAAACAATTCATGTCGCAATGGCACAATTTACCCCTGAAGCTAAATTTGAATTCAGTTTTGATTCGCTGAATGGAAGGATTCAACAAAGTATCAAAGTAATTTCTTTTTTTTTTTAAATTTTCACTGTTAAATTTTTTTGATTACTGTAATTATGCTGGGAAAAAATTAGCATATTCTTAATTTCAGAATATGCCCTATACTCCATGTCGACAAAATGATTGTCGATCAAGGGCAACAAGTATCAATGGTATTGCTGCCACGGCATTATCAACAGACAATGGCAATAGAATAAGTTCTCCAGATATTTTGATTGTTGTTTCAACAAGTTTATATCAAATTCCTGAACTTGTTAGTCTTATTCGTATACTGTATTTACAGTAATTTCATTATTGTTTTAGAATTCTGGAGAACTTTTGATAAAACCGGCGTCAGTGACACATGCCTTTTTAATAACAGTCGGGAACTTTGCGCCTTCAAATGGCGCCAAAGTCCGCCTTCAATTTGCTGCCACAACGTCCCAACTCGGGGCAATCAATTTTGAATCTCTTTCAGAATTGATTTCCCCTTTGTGCCATTCTGTTGCCAGTTTTCTTCGTAAGTTTTTATTTGGCATTAAATTGTTTAATTTTTTTTGCAATATACTGTAACATATTGTTCAATTATTTTATTCTGTATTTTTTACCAAATTTGAATTTATTACAAAACTACAAAATTTTGCAAAAATAGGTTTTTAAAATATCTTAAAACAGATGCCAACTTTTAAAAAAAATTGCTATGACGACCTTTTTTCGGGGGGATGGCACAACATTGGCTTTATATCTTTCTTCCCCACAAATTTTTCTTTTTTCTGTCAAATGTCCATTTTTTGTGTATTTTTAAAACCCCCTGGATAAAGGCATTGTTGTGACCTATGGCGGCAGCGGCATCTATTTTTGGACAACAAAATAATAATAAAACTCTTTCTGGACAACCAGCTGACCTAACATGGTGGAATTATCTTAAATGGGATGTTCCGACTTGTACTCGAACGAATGAAAAAAATACTGTTTTTTGGACAGTTGCTTGTATTGAGTTTTTTTGAAATATACTGTAATAAATGAGGTTTACTGTAATTTTCTATATTTTTTAGGTGACTCAGATACCTCTTCTTCAAGTATTGCAGGAACAATTACAACTTCAACATTTGTGCTAATTTTAGCATGTGTTATTGTAACAGCTCTAATATTTTTGTTGATACTTGCATGTGCCGTTTATCGATATCGTAGTGAATGTAAGTTTATATTACTTTGGTAAATTTACAGTAATTTTTAAAATTTTAATTTTTTCCAAATACACTGCTCCACAAAAGTTTACGGACACCCTAAAATTAAAGGATTCTGAAACTTTGGGAGGTGGAATCTGTCCAGATGTTTCAGATTCGGATTCAGCATGTTGGAAAACATATATATCCGTAAAATAATGCCGAAATTTCAAAAAGTGGCAATTTCGCCCATGAAAGTATTAAAAATTGCTGCCACAAAAGTTTACGGACACCCTGAAAAAAATTTGCACACGGTAAGTTATGAATAAGTTATTGTTTGGGGGCTGTTATAAATGCTTAATAAAGCTCATCTGGGAAGAAAACAAGATAAAATATTCAATGGCACCGATTTGCCATCAAATTGAAAATACGGCATCTAGTGTATTTTGGCATTTTTCAAGTGCCGAAAAAACGGCGCACAGTACATTTCAGAAGATGCTGTATGCGCCATTTTGTACTCCTATCTATGTTTATCAAGTCCTGAAAGTTTCATAACTCAATCTCTCACGGTTTTCTCAAATTCTAATTTCAAAGTTACAAAAAAAACGTCTAAAAACACACGGTGTCCGTAAACTTTTGTGGAGCAGTGTATTCAAATTTTTTGATGAACTAGTCTAAAACCAAACATTTTTAAGCTGTTCGCCTTCAATCAAAACTTAAAAAAGAGCAACAAAATTTTCAAAAAGTTGATGAATATTATCGTTCAAAATTGCGTGAAAAATCCGCTCAAGAGAAAGAAAGGGAGAAGGCGATGGTGGAACTGATAAATGAAAGCAATAAAATTCGTGACCATTACCGGGAACAGGTCACCCAACATCAACATGAAATTGAACAACAAACTGCTCGAGCTGATAAAGCTGAACGAAATCCGCCGCCAAATCAAGGATCCCAGCTGCCACAATTAATTCCAATTCCATCACAATATTATTTACCATTTCCGACAGGATTACCTCTGCCCCCAGGGCAATATCCAAATAGCCAATATTTAAATGATCAAACAAATCGAGGGGATCATCATGATGGGCATAATGATAACAATAGATATGATAATTCGAACAATGATCGAAATCACAATAATAGATCGCCTAGAAATCCAGGTGAAATTACCCGAGGCGAAGAGAATCGACCAAACAATGAAAGAGACCCTCCAAATCGGGATCATCAAATCCCACCACTTCGACGATCTTCTTCATCCGATTACGAACGGGATGAATTTGGAACGGATACAACCGATTCAAAGGAATTTGCATTTGATCGAACCCAATCCCATCTCGCTTCGGATCATCCAGCTCGAACTCTTCCGCCCGTTGATGTCCTTCTTCTTGTTGATGCTAGTAGCAGCATTGGAAATAATCAATTTGAACAGGTAATTTATCATTTACAAGTATGACATCATGATAATAACTAACCCTGTTATCAGTTGTGATAAGATACTACAGTAAATTCATATTTTACAGGTTAAATTATTTCTGAAGGATTTCATTAACGATATCGATATTGCTCCAGGGAGATCCCGGCTTTGTGTAATCCTTTTTGCAGCTGAACCTCAAGTTTTCTTTGGTTTTGATCGATTTTATTCCATCAAATCTATTCGAAGTAATTAATTTCATTACCGTATTCTACCGTAATTTTATTTTAATTAAAAACAATAAAATTTTAGGAGCAATTGGAAAAATGCCATATTTGGGTGGATCAACCTTCCTTGCGAAGGCCCTTTCATTTGCCGCAGGGGTTTTGTATCAAGAACAAAATATGAAATCAGGAAGATTTCGAAAACATAAATTTATGCCTACCCCGAGGCATGATCGCTTACAAGTGATGATTGTTGTCTCAGATGGAGCATCAGATGATAATTTTGATAAGCAGGCGACACATTTGCATGAAAAAATGCTTGTTAAAATTGCGGCAGTTGTTACAAAAAGTTTTAACAAAGATCGCCTGCTTCCAATTACTCGTTTTGATGGATCTGTTTTTTTGTTGGATCAACAACAAGCTTTAAGTATTTGGCTTTGGAGACAACAGGTATGGAATCATTTTAGTCAGATGTGTTAAAATACCGTAATTATTACCACAATTTTACAGTAATGATTTTATTTTAGCGAATGTGGACAGAGAATTTTGCAGAATATGTTGAACGAGAGAAAACTTTGACGAATTTAATGGAATCATCTCGACAACAACAACAACCTCAAAGTCCAAGAAAGAAAAAGAAGAAACAATCGCAACAACCAAAACCCGAAACAAAACGAACAAATTAAATTTCTTTTTTACTGTAAAAATATTTTTGTCTTTCATTTTTTGAATAAAAGCACCTTTATCGTTGTCAATAATGTAATAAACAAATATAATTAATTTAATTTATCAATTTTAATTTAATTTATTCACTTCAAAGCGATTGCTCACTTTAAGTGCGTGTAAAACAAGAAATATAATAAGAATAATAGAATACAGTAAAAAAATGAAAACAATAAAATGTTTTAAAAATGTTGTTTTTTATAATTAAGAAGTTAACTTAAATTAAACAAAATTTATTAATTTTTAAGACACATCAGGCTTCAACTATGAATAAACTGTTAATGCAAATAAATACGGTGTTTAAGATTTGGTCGTTGTTCGAATAATTGACGAACTTGTTCTTTCATTATATTCCGATTACGAGCATTACAATATTTTAAACCAAGCTTGCCATTTTCACATTCTATATTTTTATCGAAAAAAGCAATGAAATCATCAAAATCAACTTCTTCGATTTTGGTGATATCACAAAGTATTAATTTAACCACATTTTTAACAGACATCATTTCGTGGAACATACTTTTTGAAATTATTGAAGCAGTTGAAATACTGAAAAATTTGCATTTTATAGAAATCGAATACTTTCTTCATTATCTTAAATTTTTTTATCAAAGTATTGAAGAAATGAGATTTAAATTCTTACGTTAAGACTTTAATATTTGGACACTTTTGAAGGGCTAACAAAGGTAAGTTTCCATCTTTAAATTTCAATAATATAAGTTTCAAATAAATAATTGATGGATTTAACATTTTTTCAATGATCTTTTGTTCAATGACAAAATCCAAAAAAGACAATTCAATTTTGCAGGTTTTAGATAAATCAAGTCTTGGAATTAAATAATTAAATAAATTTTCTTGCAAATTTGCTAGAATTAATTCATTCAAAACAGAAATACATTTCATTTCAACTTTTATAACAATTGATATCAAAGTATAACAAATGGAAGGGAATCCGAAATCAATAAAGCCGAATTGTGCAGTAAAATCCAAACTACTTATTTTACTAATTCCTTTTTTAAGTTGCATTGATTTAATATATTTGCAACTTCGTAATAGTTTTTGAAATACCAAAAGCTGTGAATTGTCAAAAATGTAGTTAAATATAGTATTTGGAAGAGAAAGATACTGTACAGATTGAGATTCAAAGTCAATAAAATCAGTTACACAGACCATGTCGATCATCTAACAAATAATTACAGCAGTCCATAAAATGGAAGAAAAGAATGAGGAAGATTTTGTGTTGGGGGTCATCCAAAAAATGCCGACCGGTCGACCATTAAAAATTTTCGGCATGCGACACATCGAAGGAGGAATGACTGGACAAACAAAAGTGCCAAACATTGAATGGTTTAGTTCGATCAATTTTTTTTATTACAGTATCAGATGTTTTTTAGATCTCTAATGAATTTATCTTGTGCTAATTAAAACCAAACAGTATTACGGTAGCTGGTTTTTAAACATACAAAAGCAAAACTCCTTTTATTTTTTATGATGTGATAATTTTTGATATTTAACATATGACTGTAGTTTTAACACCCCATTTTTATTGGAAAAGAACAGACTCACAAGGGACCAAATTAGTTCCTCCGAATAACGCAAATGGAAAAAATACTGAAAATGTGAAATAATAAAAAAGAAAGAAGAAGAAGAACAGTCTAATGAGAGTTAGCATTTATTCAAATAATTCAAAACAGAACTCTGAAATATTAAAAAAGAGCCAATTCATTTTTCATAAAAGTTTAGTTTAATTTGTTGGGGTGTTAGTTAATGGTAGCAAATTGCCTGCGGGAATATAGTGGTAAATTATTACTGTGAAAAGCTGAGACTAATTCATGAAATATTAAAACTTCTTTTTTTCTTGAATCCATAAAATTTGAATAATCCTTTAATTTTTATTGAAACAGTTATTTTAAAAATTACAGAATCTATTGATTAAAAGAAATTTCAAGTATCTTTTTTGAAAAGCCCTTAAAACTGCTTTCATTTTATACTTATTTAAATATAAAAGCTTGGACCTGTAAAATTCTTAAAACTGACATTTTATTACTTTTAAGGATTACCCTAAAAAGGATGGTTGAATGGATTCAAATTCTGGCATCTGTACTTTTTTTATTCTTTACAGTAATTGGTACTGTATTGAATACATTTGTGTATACTGTACTGATATTTAATTTTAATAAATTCTCTCCACAAAGTCATTATCTTTTTGCATTTTGTTTATTAGTTTGTGATTTATTTGAATTTTTTGTACAATTTACAATTCATATTCCAATTCCTTTGATGTCATTAATTGATTCTCGAAGTAAGTTTTAAATATTAGATAATGTGGTTTTAAAAAAATAGAAAATAAGATACTGTAACTAAATCTAAGATATTGAAATTAAAATTAAAATAAAATTTCTACCACTGAAATGCTCTAGAAAAGTTTTGGTCGAAATTTCGATTTTGATTCTGATAAATTTAATTAAACCAAAACAAGAAAATTTCAGCTTATCAACAGCATCCATTATTTGCATATTTTACTGCCATTGATCATCTGGCTCGTTATGCCATGTTAAATTTAACATTTGCACTATGCTTGAATCTTCTTGTTGGATTTTGTTCACCGTCAAAAACCATTCAAAAAGTATACTGTGGAACATGCTCATATTTGTTTCTTTTATGTTTTTGGTTTTTTACTGGAGGTTTGTTTTTTACTTCTTTGTTCTTATCCAAAAAATTATTGTTTTAGCATTAGTAATTTTGTCATATTTATTAAATTGTAAAAGATTATTCGATAAGGAGATGTTTGTCCTATTAAATAATTGTGATAGAAGTGATCCAAAAATTCAAATATTTTATTTATTTTTGTTCATTTATTTGATTGTTGTAATTTTGATTGAAGTATTTACAATTATTTTTGGTCATTTAAAAATCTCAAAACGACAATCAAAAACAAAGTAAGTTTTTTCAGGAAACTTTCAGAGCCCAAAATGGGCTCACATGTTATGCAAATTTTCGACGACTAAAAAACATTTCAAAAAATGACTACTGTAACTGAACATTTAATTCTTACACTTTTTGAAATCCCTTATAAATATTTTTTTTCAGAGGGACTGCTCCAATTTCTGATGGCGGAAGTAAAATGTATCCATCAACCCTTACAGCAACCCCAACAATGACAGCAACAAATCAAAGAATCCCGCTTCGAAGACAGCGAACTTCTCGAAATCGACAACTTCTCAATTGTGCAACCCTTCTTTGTCTCGTTTATTTCATTGATGTTTGTCTTTTCCTTTACGGTCCTTATGTATCTCCAACCCTACAAGCAAATCTCTACTTTAAACTTTTAAATATTGGTCCAAATTGTGTCCAAATTTTATGTTATTCTTCTCGTCCTTTGATCTTTTTCTTTCTCGATTCAGAAGTTAATTTAAAAGTTAAAAAACTTTTAAAACAAATTTTTAAACCAAAACCAAAAGATTAAAAGATTTCATTAAAATTCTTTTTATTTAATAAAAAATAAAATTATATAAACAAAGACATAATAATAACCCAGGTTTTTTTTGTTTTGCATACAAAAATTTTTTGAGATTGCAACAATGAAAAAAATAAATAACAAAGAAAGCAAACAAACAACAACAACAAAGAACTTTTTCCGCACCACCGTTAAAAACAAAAAACAAAAGATTATCTACAGAAAGAAAGCTAAGAATTAATTAACAATTACAATAGAAAATAATGATGCGACCAGCATTTTTTAAAAAAAGGCAAGAGATCTATTCTAGTACCATTGTTGAATGAATGAATGACATTACAAAACATTTTTTAATATTTGAATAGACTTTCTTCTTCTGCTTCTGCTTATGAATTACCCAAATAAATCTTTTTATAATCATTTGCGCCAAATCCGATTTTGCATTTTGGGCACTTCCGATTTCGAGCTCGAACAAGATTTTCAATACATTGAAGACAAAATATATGACAGCATTTTGTTATAATTGCACTTTTTTCACGTTGTAAACAATTTGAACAGGTTAAACAATCCTAAATTAACAATCATTTAATGGTTTTGATTAACATAAAATCAAACAAACCTTTAAACGTTGTGTTTCAGCTTTAATCATATTTTCATAGCTACCGTATTTTTCAACTTTAACTTTTTCATCAAATTTCTCTTGAGCTTCTCGAAGTTTCTTTTCAGCTTTTCGTAGACGTCTTTCAAGCCGATGTTCAGTATCTTCACTTTCTTGCTTCTTCTAAAACAAGAAATTATTAATTTTACCGTAACCCATATATTTATATAAGTAATACTTACATCCTTCAAATCTCGAATTGTTCTTTCTTCTTTATCAATCAAAAGATCAAGTTCAATTTCTTCAGATACCATTTCATTGAATTCTGATTGTTGTTCAACTGATTGAGTTAGTTTTTCTCTAAAAAATAACAATATAATTTAAATTTGTAAGCCTAAAAATCTAAAACTTACTCAACCAAAACATTATTTTCAATTTTGAACAACTTTTCCATTTCATCATATTCCTGATCCAATGCCATAGCTTGATCAAAAACAATTTTAGCTTGAAGTTCTTTTTCTTCAACTTCTGCTAAAGCTTCAAGGCGTTCACTTTGTCGCTTTTTATACATTGGAAGTCGCTGTAAATTTTCAGCAAATAAAGCTTGATTCTTTTCTTCCTGCTTTCTTGCATATTCTTCAATTTTGATTTGCTGAAAATAATAATTAATGTTAAACAATTTAACAAAATAATATCAATAACATACCCAAGCTTGAACAAGATCATATCGTTCCCCGAGGGCTTCTTCACTTTTTGCTTGAACTTCACAAGCTTCTTTAGAATGCTTGATCAATTCTTTTACCCGTTCAAGATAATGCCTCGTAAATCGTACCCGTCTTTCTGCTTCCCTCGTATAAAATCTTCTCTTTTCTTCAGGGGTTGCAAATTCAAGAAATGTTAAAGCTTGTTTCATTCGTAAAAGTTCAAAGAATCCTCGACTATTTTCGCTTAACAATCCTTCACATTGTTCAATTTGTTCTTCAGCTGGAAGTTCAGAAATTCTTTCAAGATCTTGAACGGCATTAAATTCTGCCACGGCAAGAATTAAATCAACATCATCTTGTTGAAGATTTGTTGCTTGAAGTTCAATATTCTTGATAATTGGATCTTCAAATTCAATTCGAATATGATTGTTGAAGTTTGAAGTTATTGATTCCAATTTTATTTCAAGCTAAAATATATAATCATAAAATTACAGTATCCTTTTTTTCATTAAACATACCTCATCAATTGCAACATCAGATCTTTCATTTTTATCTGCATTTCTGATCATTTTATCTTTCAATGTTTGAAAATTTGTCATAAGTTTATCAACATTTCTCATAAATTGTTCTTGAGTTTCAGGAAATGGTGACAATGTTTCAAGCTCTTTTTCAAGAGCTTTTTGTTCAACAGAAAGTTTTTCAAGAAGTTCATTATCTTCAATTTGAATTTGATTTATAACATTTTCAAGTTCATTCTCTTCTTTTTTAGCTGTTTCATCAATATCCTTTTCAATCATATTACAATATTGCTCATATTCAGCTAATCTTTGACATTCTTTCCTAAAAAACATTTTTATTTAAAAGATTACTGTATCTCCAGAAATCGTACTTGAAAGCTTTAACATCAAAAGCAATTTGGCCTAATTTCTTCTTATTAATAACCATTTCAGGAGAATCTTCAATTTCTGAATCTTTTAACTTTTGTTCTTCAAGGATAATCTTTTCAAGCCTTTTTAGTTCTCGACTATGCTCTTCAAGTTTCATCAATTCATCTTCCAATTCAATCTTCTCTCTTTCAGCTTGAACAAGTTCTTCTTTTAATCGATCATACTGTAATTAAACGATTGAAATTGTGAATTATAAGTTCAAAGCTATCACTTACATCTTCTTGGGCCACTTCAACAATTGCATTACCAACATCATCAGTACCTTGATCACACATCAACTTTTCCTTTCGAAGTTGTTTAATTATCCTTTTAATTCGAGCTTGTTTCCTTTCTGTAACTTCTGTCTCCCATTCTGCATCTTTTGTATCTTCTTCAAGAGCTTTTAAATGATCTTCCTTTTTAAGGGATTCTTTTACAGCTTTTGAATCAATGTCTTCGCCATCGTAATTTCCCTTAAAATCAAAAATTAGAATATAGGAAAATTTCTGTTTTTTCAATTTTGAGCAAAATTTTAAAACATATAAAAAGCCAATTTGAAGGTTAAAATCTGAAATTCTAAGGACAGACTAAACCGAATCCAAAGTCCTTTTTCGTTCATATGCCGAAGGGGATTTATGCAAATTTTCAGTTCAGTAAATTTGCATAATTTTTTAAAAGTTATTTTTTGCATTGGAATATGTTTTCCTAACTCTGGGCTATCACAAGTTACTGATTTTTTAAATTTTGAATCATTGTTTTTTCTCTACTGCTAGAAGTTGGAAAAAAATTAGTTGTTAGAAATCATACGAACGCATACCTCTTTCTTACTGTAATTTGACCACCAATCTTCTAGACGCTTATCATTTGATAAAAGTGGACTTAAAGTATTGGCAATTTCAGCAAGCTTTCCAAGCTTATTTGAAATTCCATCTGTTGAAATCGAAGATGTACCATTTACGCCATTTGTGGTAGCAGCATTTTTATCCAAACATTTTCGAAATTCTTCCCCCAATTTTACAATCTTTTCACCAAGTTGATCTTCATCAATGTCATCATTTTCAAGAATTTGATCAACTGTTAAACCCGTAATAGATGAAACTTAAATATAAAATTTTTAAAATAGAAATTTGTTTGGGAGTAAACTTACAAAGACGTGGAGAATTATTCACCATTTCAATGAATTGTTCATTAAAAAACTTTTTTGCAATTGGTATTAACATTGTAAACATGGTCTTTAAATGAGAAGATAAATGTTCTTTCATTTGCTTTGTCGTTTTTAAATTTGCATCCAATTTTTCTGATAAATTTTTGGCATTGCTTGCACCAAGTAAATGTTGGAAAACTTCATGATTTGATTCCGGAAAATCATGGATGGCCGGAGTTGTCTGTTTATATAAAGCTTTTAACATGTTATCAACCTAAAATATGCAAATTTATATTTACAAAATCCATGATTTTGTAAAAACTTTTTATTACCGTTGTCCAAATTGCTGCAGCACTTGGAATAAATGTTTCCAAATTATCCAACTGCTTTTTGCAATCTTCAATTTTATCATATAATTGTCCCTTTTCTTTCAGCTTTGCAGCAAAAGTCCTCCGTAATTTTCGATAAAGACGTTTAACTTCTTCTGGGCTTGGCATTTGCTGAAAATTTAGATATTTACAAATTACGAAGCAACATAAAATGTAACATTTTTCAAAAATTTAACTTTAGCTAACCTTATAATCTATGGTATAAACATCCACACCAGGTTCATCAAGGGAACCATTTTGCATTGGTGAAGAATTACTAATTTCATGTTCGGCTGCTGCAGAACTTGATGGTGAAGATGAAATTATTGCATCTTCACCATCATTTTCTTCTTCTTCTGGTTCTTCCTCCTCCTCTTCTTCATCTTCCCATGAAGATTCTTCTGCAGAAGATGATGAATAAACGGATGACGATCTTGAATCATTACTATCATCACTATCTGAAATATCTGACATCTTTTTTTCAATGTGTCAGCGACAGCCACAACAACAAGAAAAACAAAAAAAGAGACAAGTCTTTCGTTTTTCTCGCAGTTGCAGATCAATCAACAATGAAGAATGCTTTTTCGTGTTGAGACCAAAATTTCTGAAGTTGGGTCAGAACAAAAAAATTTGAGATTTTGTGAAACTGATAAAAAATCAGATTTTTTTAAATTCTAGGTCGCCGTTTTCGTGATTTTTACGTGTATTTTTTCTTCAGTGTAGTGGTATCAATCACTTCATAATGTTCATGTAAATGACTTGTAAAAAGAATGTTGATATAACTAACACAACGTGGTAATATGCAAATTTTCAGAACTTTGGATGTTTAATTCCTTCACAAAAAATATTTTCTAGAAAAACTTTTGGGCAAGAGAATAGTCCTGAAAACTCAAAATTATGGCCCAAAGTTTTTCCGAGAAAATATTTTTTGTGAAGGAATTAAACGCCCAAAGTAATGCAAATTTGAATATTACCTCGCCATGATATTGAAATATAATTTTATTTATATCCCATGTTATTCAAACGTATTCCTTTGAAATTGTAATTTTTATCATGTCTATTGTACCTTAGCCAAATTGCACAAGAAACTGTTTCGTACTTGAAGTAGAAATTGGTTATTGTTTTAAATTTTAATGCTTTTTATTGAATCCGTTAATCAGTTGTTAGCTGTTACTAATAAAAACATGACGCTTTCTTTTATCAATTAAAAGCTTTAAATCCTGAAAATAAGCTATTTTTGTTAAAAATGTTTGACATGTACCACATGGATGAAGTTGAAATATTTGATATTTCTCAGGAATACGTTTGAACCATTAGGAAACACTTTGAAATGCGTTATTTTTTACAATTGTCATTTTCGTGTAAATATGGGCCCTTGAAATCTGTTTCAATTAAATAATCTTTTCTACATTTTACAGTTTCCATGTCCAAATCCAGTCCTTTTTGGCAGCATATCAAATTCTTATATGATGAATGGCAAAAAGGTTCTTTAGCAGAAAATGACTATCATGCAAGATTGATAAATTCTTTTGCTCAAAGAATTCATAAAAAGCGTCGAAATGAACCAATTTTTGGGAGGCGAATTGTTCCATTGGTGAAAAAACCTACCGATTCTCCAAGCAAAGGATTTTTAAAAGAATTTTATCGAACTTATTCAGATGAAAAATATATTAAACATGAGGTTGGATCTTTGGGACTTCGACCAAAAATTGACAGACTTGAACGACGGATTCGAGGAAAAAAGGCTGATTTTTTTATTTATAAAGGTTGGATTTTTGAGAATCTTATTTTTGCATAAAATTTGAATAAAATTTAGGAGATATTGTTTCAACGTGTAGTCTTCGAACAGGGATTCGATGCTTTGCACAAGTTGCAGATATTTACATCGATGAAGATTCTCGATATTTTGCATCTTTGACTTGGTTGGAGCCAAAAGAATTCATTAAACGTCCCGAACAATTTGATCCACAAAAATTTAATCCATATTTTAAAGATGAACAACTTTATCCCCTTGAAATGTTGGAATTTGTTCAACATCGACCAAAGACAAAATCTTTTCAAAAAAATTATGCCCCATATCGGCAAATACATCGAAAGGTAACTAAATTTATCTATAGTATATTACTGTAATTACCGTAATATATTTTTAGTACCGTAAACAGCTTCGTAACCGAATTCAAAAACTTAAATATCAAAGAGAACGAGATTCAGAAGCCTTAAGGCCCGAAGATGCCGCAGGGCAACCATATCGAAAACCGAATCCATTATGGATTGAAAGAAGGGAAAGATTTAGCCGAAATAAATCTGGATTTATTGTGATTAAAGAAGTCTTAAAAGCTGGAAAACAAACAAAGGATACATTTTTGTGAGTTGTGATCTTAATTGTAATAATAATAATAATAATTACTGTAATGTTGTAAATAAATGTTGAATTTTTGTATTTAAAATTTTGGAGGAAAAAACACGAAAAAAGAAAAAAATCGAAAAAAAATTTGTTGTAACAACAAAAAGTTGAAGATTAGTTTTATGCAAATTTTTAAAATCAAGAATTTGCAGATGAGAGATAAACAAACCTGGTGCCTTCTTTGCAGTTACAGAATTACCATTCCTTTGATTAGGATGAAGTAATCGTTGGGATGCTGAAAATTGCATTATGGCAGGATCACTTGAATTATCCGTTTGTTGCCTTGGGAATTCAAATGAATTCTATAAAAAACAATACAATAAACGAATTAAATTTTTTAAATTGATTTGCATTTTTAAACACAAAAAAAATTAAAAATCCTACATTGATAGTTGGTGATGAAGTCATAAGTTTATCGTTTTTCAAATGTTTAATAAAATTGGATTTATCTTTGCTTTGATTAATTCCTTCAAATAAATCAGATGCGGCAACAGAATCTTCAATAGAATTTTCATATGCTGCAATATGAAGGGAAAGGGTGCTAGCATTTTTATTGCTTTTGTTCGAAAAATCCTTTTCTTCTTTTGATTCATTTTTATCAGACCCAGAATGAATGTTTAAATATTCAGAAGGCAAATTATTTTCTGATTTCTTCCATGAAAGAAAAGATTTGCTGTTTTGTGTTTCTCGAGATAAATCTGACAATTTGGACGAGGCTGCAGTTTTTTTCTAACGAGATCGGAATTGTTGATCTTTTGATTGTATTTTTTTTACCTATTCAGTAAAGAACCTAATCCTTTTCCAAATTTATTTAAGCATTGTCCAAAATTTGACGTCGTGTGTTTTTTAGGGGGAAAGGGTCAGCCAAAATGTGGTGCCTTCAAAGCGGCAAAGATCAAAAGAAAAAAATTAGGAAAAGGCCCGATATCAGATCTGAACAATCTCTTGTAAAAAACTGCAGCCTTGTTATTGATTTTACCGTAATTTTGATTATTTTTGCTCTTTTTTGAAAAATTATTTGAGTGAACATTTTCAACTAATAATAAATTTTGATGCTTTTGATTGAGGTTGAGATTATTGTAACGATTATTTGAAGTACCAATCACAGGAAGATCATGTTTGCCTTTGAATGGCAAACAATGATCTTTTGTTGTCATCTAAAAATAATCTTTTTTGTCTATCTTCAAGTTTTCAACAAAACATAAATAAATTAGGTAACAAAATTGTTTAAAAAATAACTTAAAAATAACAAAAAGTCTACAAAAAAATTAAACATAAAAGCCAATAGACGATGTCAACATATTTTGAAATTGCAAGATAAAATGCAAAAAAACTGCATTCTGGAAAAAAGAGAATAACATCTGTCAATTTCTGCTTACTATTTTTGAAAAAGTTAACTAAAAAGAAAAGTTTAGAGTCCCGTTTTCACTGAAAAAATAAGAATGATGCAACAATGATAATGTGAAACAAGTAATTTGAAAAGCTTTGCGAAACATTTTTCTGGGACTAAAGTTTGAAAAAAATATGCTATATTTATTTAAACAACGTTTTTTGTTGTTGTTAATTATTTTTAAAAATTTTAAAAAAATTATTTCTTTTTTTGTTCAACATTTTTTTCTCCCAAAAAATTCAAACAGCTTTAAAAATTTTTAAAAGTTGGCAAAGCGTTGATTCCCGCCAACCGTAGTAGTTGCAAAAATTTTTGCAATTTTTTTAGTCTTTTTTCCAATTTTATCAAACGTTAACTTTTATTTGACGTCTTTAAAATATACATTATTATCTTTCATCATGTTTGGTAAGCATTAATTAATTATATTTAATTCAGAACCATTATATTTTAGGTATCAATCAAACTCCATATGGCGAATCTTCATCTTATTCTGTAAGTTTAAATATTTATATTATTTCTTAAAGCATTTTAAACAAATAAATTTTTTAGATGTCTTTGGATGTTCCACAATCACCAGCATTATCAATTACATCTGAGGCAATGGATCATCAAGATAATCCTGCTCCACCAGGAGATCATCCTCCAATGCAGTCGACAATTCCAGTTTACATTCCACATGCAATTAATTCAACGTATGAAAAGCCAACACCTGTTATTCAAAATATTGTTTCTACATGTAATGTTGGTAAGCATTTTTTATAAGATATTAGGTAGAAAATGTCATAATTTTGCGGAGATTTAATTTAATTTTAAGAGATTGCTGGGTTTTAGTGATCTTTTTTAACATAGTGTCTGAAATAGCGAAAACGTTTCTAGGAAGTTGTATTTTTTTGCAACGTAATTATTTAAAACTCGTTTCCGGACTTTTTTATTGCATAAATAATCAATTCTTCAATGTTTGAAAGTTTTTAAAGATGTATATTACCGTATTTTAGCTATTTATGAAAATGTGAACGAAATTTGTTTTGCGCTAAAAAATTTTTGGAGAAAGGAAAAACAGCGCAACCTTAAAAATCTTTTGTTTAAAAAGCTACATAATTCTAATGTATCTCTTTTCATAATTCGATAATTCATCACTTATTTACTACGGTAATATTAGTTGAATTACACAATTTTCTAGTAATATGTGAAGTCATTGACTGATAGCACTGTAAAATATTGTACTGTATTATTATAAGAATATTTGGACAACAAAGGGAGGAAATTTATGTCACCAGTCTGCCCTTTTACCGTATTTTATCCTACAGCTTTAGATAATTCAATGTATAAATTATTTCAGGTACGCTGTTGGATTTAAAGAAGATTGCAATGCATGCTCGAAATGCTGAATATAATCCTAAACGATTTTCTGCAGTTGTAATGAGAATTCGTGATCCAAGAACAACAGCGCTTATCTTCAGCTCAGGAAAAATGGTTGTAACTGGTGCAAAGTCAGAAGATGCATCTCGATTAGCAGCAAGAAAATATGCAAGAATTATTCAAAAACTTGGATTTACTGTTCATTTTTCTGATTTCAAAATTCAAAATCTTGTTGGATCTGTTGATGTTCATTTTGCAATTCAATTGGAAGGACTTTGTATTACGCATAATCAATTTAGCAGTTATGAACCAGAACTTTTTCCTGGACTTATTTATCGAATGGTTAAGCCAAGAGTTGTCATATTGAGTAAGTTCTTATGTTTAATTATAAATTGAAAAGATAGAATCAAGTAATTTTGATTCTAACTTTTCATTTGTGCTTCATTACCTATCATTACATTTAAACTTACCGTAATCATATTTTTAGTATTTGTATCTGGAAAAATTGTTATAACTGGTGCAAAAACTCGTGAAGAAATTGGTGAAGCATTTGATCAAATTTATCCAATTGTTAAAGGCTTTAAGAAATGATTTATTATTATTATTTTCAATGGATTCATTTTTTAAGTTCTTCAAATTTTTTGTTACGTTTGTTATTGGCCTTTCTATCTGTACCCCATTTTATTATTATCCCTTTTATCCCTTACCATAATATATGATCTCCAATGTGCTTTATTATTATAAAGTTTTTTTTCATTTGAATTTTGAAGTGCTTTTTTCCATCAAAAACTCAATTGTTTGACAATAAATAGTAACCTTTCCGTCAATGTTTATTATTTGTCCATTTTTTTTCGGAAGAAAAAAAAAGGAAAAAGATGAAGAAGAATTTGTTGGTCAATTAAAGCTTCGAAAAATGACCTGATCGTTTGAAAAGAAAAAAGGAAAGCAATGGACCAGACGGAAAAGAACTTTTAGTGTTTTTCACGGCGCCAATCTTCACCTTTTTTTGATGAATGAAAAACATTATTATTATTATTCGGCGTCGGCACAATTTTTCCTTTTGTTTTTTTGGCAAAGACGAAACTTTTGCTGTATTTTTCACAAATGGAAACATCGGTAAAAAATAAAAAAGAAAATGCAATTTTTGGATTAAGAAGGATTTTGAATGTTGCGTTCAAACATGCGAGAATCTTTTTTTGAAAATAAATTGGTCTGTTTTTTGAATCTGCTCTAACATCTTCATTCCATTTATAATTGTTGAAAAGAAATTATTATAATTTGAGCCGGTAACCCTCAAAAAAAAGTGTCAAACAGGTGCCTCAGAGATGGAATTGAATTTATTTTTTTGTTCAACAATGAATGTATGTAAGATGGGAGTTTTTCCTTGAAGGGATTTGTTCCCCTCGATCTTCTTCAATCTACAAAAATCCTTTTTTTGGCATTTTTCAACGCTTTTTAAACAGTTTTCAAAAAAACTTGAATAAGAGAATGTCATGGGTTTTAAGGTAATAATTGAGCAAATAATTTTTTGAAAGGATCCTTCCTTTTTTATTTCTTTTCTTTGTTTAACACTGATTTGTTTTTATGATTGACTCCCGTTTATGACTTTCCTTTTTCAATTCAATTTTTCTTCCAATCTTTCTACCTTTTTTCTTTCTCATTAATTCATTTTTTACAACTTCAGCAGCTTAAAAAAAGTGAAAAAAAGTTAGCTTCTTTATTTTTTTCGCAACAATCATCGCCGTCGTCAACAGCGAAACACAGGTCGTAAATAATTCCATCTTTTTCCCAAAATTTTCTTTTACTGATTTGATTTTTTTGTTATCATTAAAAAATTTTACTGCCTCCTTTTTTTTGACTTCTTCTGTTTTTTGAAGCTTGAAATTATTTTTTGTGGTTTTTGGGGAGATAATTCAGAAAGGGCTTTCGAGGTAAATTTCAAGAATAAAATTTTAATGTTTAAATTTTTCTGAGTTATTTTTGCTGTTAAAGTACAAATTTTTTTATCAGCTTTAGATATTTATTTTTTATTACTATTATTTGTATACTGTAGATTTTACAATGTTTCTTTTAAACATTCGATTTGTTTATCTTTATGACTGTAGCTGTAAAGATAAATTTCAATGAAAAAGAAATTCAGTCAGGTTAGCTTTGCCTTCGTTTTGATTTTTAGTGTGAGTTCGACTTGCTCTTTTAATGGCCTTTTTTACATAAATACTATTACTTGCTGTAATACCGTAATTAAATTATATAACAGTAGCTTTAATTAATTTTAGTTTTTGAATCTAAGATAAATGGATTTATTTTGACTATAATAAGTATCAAAATTATCCACTTTTGTTGTAAATTTAACTGCAGAATTTGAGATAAAAAAAATGAATACCACTTTCTTGATTAGTGTGAGAACAGCAAAAAAAAATAAAAAACTACCTGTTTGTAATTTTTGGATTTCGATGAATTTATTTCATCGAAGGTAAATCTTTTGACATTTCTAATAATTCCTTCTTTCACTTTTATATACACTTCATATTTTTAGTTTTATAAAAGCGACACTGTATCAAAAAAGAAAGAGTTGCCGACATCATTGAAGAATCAAAATGTTTATTAAACAATTCAGTTTAAATGACTTACTCTTTCGGACGTTTTATTTGCGATATCTAAAATATATTTTTGACAGTCCACAAAAAAAGCTTTTTGTTCTTTTTGCGCGCCGTTTTTGAACTCTTTAAAAGAGACTTTTTGCCGTTTTTTGACAAGTTCAACAACAATGATGAAAACAAATAAAACAATTTAGAATAATATACGTTTCAAAACGGACCCGTTTAAGATTTCATTTTTGTTTCATTTTTTGATTTTTGAGTTTGTGCGCGAATTTTTTCATTTCGAAGAGGGACAGGAAGATGGATGAGGTGACAAATAATGAGGTGAAATATGAAAAGGGAGGAAAGTTGTTGTTGAATGACGAAAATCAAAAACAATTACGTATAAGGTTTATACTACTTATCCCCCCACTCAAAATTTTGAAGCATACGTAATGTTTTTTTTATTTAGTAGCAGCCACAGAAGAAGCTTATATCTCTCTCTCTTTTCTACCTCATCAGAAAGGTGTGAGCTTAAAAGGCTGCTTATAGTTATTTCCAAAAAAGAAGCAGCAGCAGCAAAGGAATTTTGGAATGTATGAAAGAAGGGATTTCCGCTTTATTGTTTTTATCTTCTTTTTGCTGCTTCATCGGGTTCTTCTTATGTCTCAAAGCTGCTGCTGCTGGTTTAATAATAATAATATGATAGAAAGAAGGAAAGCGGCTCAAATAAAATATTTAAGATATAAGTCTTTGCTGCGTCAAAAAAAGAAGATAAAAGAAAAATTACGTCAAAAATTCATGCTTTTTTTATCTGTGTCACTTAAGAAAAAATAAAAACAACAATTTTTACTACAAAAATAAACATATTGAGGAAGACAAAAGTGGTGGCGGTGCTGGGATTAAAGAATAGATGATGGAGGGTTGAAATGGATTTATGACAATGAATTTCTTTGTTGATGATGTAATAATAATTACTACAGCTTCTCACTTTTATTTTTAGAAACAACATCACTAAAATATCAGTAAATAAGAGTAGCAGCACAATAGTTTACAGGTATTAAATATTACAAAATTACGATATTTTGTACCAATAGATTTAAAAATAATATAAAAGAAGTAGTGAAAAAGAAGGAAGGAAGTGGAAATTTTATGAATCTCATGGGAGGAATGGATGGACAAACAGTGTTATAGGATGATAAAGTAAATAAATAAAGATGTTTTGGTGAAAATATAAAAAATACGTTAATTAAAACAGTAAAAGTCACAGTTAAAATTTTTGAAATTTTTTTTAGTATTAAAAATTGCAGATTTTACTGTAGCTACAGTAAGAAACTTTTATTAGGAATTTTACTGTATAAATGTAACTTTACTTGATTACGGTAATTCATATATTTTAAATATTACTTTTATTTACTGCATTTGTTTTTTTTTAAATTTTAGTGAATTTTATTTCGGAACAAATTTGTACTTTTATGATAAAAAATGACATGGCCAACTTTAAACTTTAGCGTGTATCATGCCCCCAAGGTTTTTGTTTTTTATTCTTCTTTTGCTACGGTGGGGGACAAAAAAAAACAAGTTTATAAATCATTCTTGCCAGCCTTTTTTGACATTTTTTCCTGTCCATCAATCAGTAGCAATCAATGTTAATTGTATTTTGATACCCCAGAAACAAAAGAAAGTCTAAAAATTTATTTATTACCTTCTGATTTGGCATTGTACAAATTTTGACGGTGTCTTCAATCAACACAAAAAAGATATATCTCTTTTTTTATCATTTTTATTCAGTTTTATGAATTTATATATTTTTTGATATTCAAATGATAAAAGCAAAATGAATTAATTTTTTAATGTTTTTCGGCGTGTAAAATATATATAATATGAATATGAAATGAAAAATATATTTAATTTGATTGCGCAAAGATCGATTAAAATATACAAAACAGCGTTGCGAGTGTTTTTGCTGCGTTTTTAAAGATTGATTACTTTCCATCCATGATGTTGTTATGTTGATGATGCCCTGCTGCCAGCAGCACCTGCCCAAATATAATATACAAAAAAAAGTGGGCCTCCGAGAATCAAAAAAATATTAAAAAAAGAAATCAAGGCCCGAAAATCGTCGACGGAAATTTAATTCCATATTTTTTTTGTGAAAAAAACTTTTTTCCAACGCTTTTTTAAAAATTTTTTTTGTTGCAAAAATTTTTTTTTAAAAAGTTTCGATGGCTGATTTTTTTCCAATTTTTGTTGGAAAAAAATAGAGTAATAAACGTTAAAAAAAAGAGATTGTTACTGTTTTTATTACTCTATTTATTCTTTTTTTTTTATATTTTCATCGCCTAATTCTTCTTTTTCCTCCTCTTTTTTCCTGCTGCTTTTGATGATGAAGATGATCAGTAAAAAATAAAAAAACGTTAAAAACGTTATAAAAAAATAAAGAGCAGCAGTATAATTTTAAACATTTATATTTTTTTGATCGTAAAAAAAATATACACACTGCTTTTTTTTTATATTGCCCTTTAATGAAGAAGAAAAAGTAAGGCAGCAGCAGCAATAATAGTTTTTATTTTTGATGTCAGCAATGATGATGATGATGATATTGTTGATGATCATCAATTCAAATGTAATAATATATCTATCTATGTCGCCGTCGTCCCCTCCCTATTCTTTTTTTATGTATTTTCATTTTTGTTGCTTTATGACTTTTACTTATTTAATTCCTTCCACAGTCATAAAAGCAAAGCAGAAATAAAAAAACTGAAGTGAAATAAAAAGATTTTTTTCATTTTTAGTTGCAATTTTAAATTCGAAAAATGGGTTTTTGTTTGCGTTTGTGAGATTTTTGCATTGATAAATTTTCTAAAATTTATGTAGTAATTTCTGAAGTTTCTGACTATCCCTTCCAAACGGGGTAGTTTTCATTGATAATGATCACACTTTTGATAGTGGCATTTTCACTTTTTGGAAATATGCAAATTCGCAAATCTTTAGGTTTTATTTTCATTAAAAAATTTGTTAATCCATTTTTTTCTGAACTTTATGGTTTTCTAAATTTGCATATTACCTCGCGTTACTACAGTACCCCCAAATTTGACCCATATTCAAAAGGTTACATTTAACTTCCATGAATTTTTGTATATTTTTTTACAAAATTACATATTTAAAAAGAAGGAGACCCTTAACACTCGACCCCATAACTTTCAAATATTTATTGCTGCTATCTTTTTTTATTCCATCATCATTTTTGCCTTCGTTCTTCCCCAAAAACTTTCATCTTAAAATTTTTAAACCCCCCTATTTTATTTTTATTTTGTGTTAATGGTTTTTTTCTTCTTCTTTTTTTGTGCATCTTTAAAGCAATTATTTCTTTTTTATATATCTTTTTTCTTTTTTTCTGGGGTAAAAAGACTGTGAAAGATTTTTTATATAAAAGATTTCTTTCTTTTTTCTTCATTTTTACAGTAATAAAAAAAATAAATTCCCAAAAGAGTTTAATTCTTTTTTGTGTTAAACATTTTGTTTGTTTTTGTTTTTTTTATAGCTTCTTTGAAGAGAGTTTTTGATGCCTGCCTTTAATTAATGCCCAAATGGGTTATTTTCTTTCTTTTTTCTTCTTTGTTCTTTTCTTCCTTTCTTTAAAACTATCAAAAAATGAAATGATTTCATTTTAAACAAATATCAAAAAAAAAAGAAAAAGATTCAAATCCAATCGAATTTGCCTCCCGATTCATCAACTTTTTTTTCAGTTTGATAATAATTTTTTTTTGCGATTTTACCTTCTTTTTTTTCTTACCCGAGGCCATGGTAAACATTTTCTGATTCTGATTTTGTTTAAAAACCTTTTTTTGGCGAAAAAAAGAGATTGATTAATTAATTTATTTTATTTCATATTTATTTTAGTATTCTGTAATTTCATTTGATTATTTCAAATTCAGTTTTTTAATAATATTTAATTTCAAAAAAATCCGACCCATCTGATTCAAATCCGATATTTTATGAATATCGGATTTGAATATCTCTTAAAAAATGCCATGATTATCAGTGATCAATGAATGAATGGCATTTTTAAAGAAATAAACTATAAAAATTTTGTATTTATCAGAAGATTTGTTTTTCTCCTCCTGCTTCCGAAAACACTATTCTTTTTCGATTTTGTAATTTTTTTTGAAATTAATCCTGTTATCAACTGAGGATGGCATTTTCCGAAGTTTTGTGGCACAAAGAGATATATTTTTTTGTAGTTATTGCTTCTTTTTCTCCCTTCCCCGCCCTTTTTTCTTGTCATCGTCGGCTGATGATGATGATGGTCCTTCTTTTTGTTGTTTAACAAAAAAAAGAAAAGTGACCTCTTTCAACCTTTGAAGACGACGGCAAAGAAAGAATGGCATTTTCGTAATAGAAAAGAAAATCAGATTTAAATTTAACTCCCTTTCTTTATCTTCAACTTATCGCCTTATTTTATTTTGGAAAAAAGGATATTATTTTTAGGAAAGATTTTGCTGCTTTTGTTTGTATAAATAAACATGCCGTTTTGGCATTTTTAATTCAGTTTTGTTTGTTTTGGGGTTTCTTTGAAAAAAATACATGTAAATTTTTTGGGATGGTGGTCTTTGAAATTGAGTTTAATGATCGGGTCGGAGTCAACTCCAGAGGGGATATCGAAAATCACAAAAGCGGCATTTTTTCTTTGATCTTTTGAATCTTAATCCCAATTTCGGAAGAGGGTTTGTTAAAAAAATCGAGACATATTTGTTTAAAATCGAAATTTCGACTTTGCTCTCATAAATTCTAATATTTTTTCGCGATCCTTTTCCCCCATTAAATTTTTGCTATAAAATATTTTAATTATACCATTTTCGCGATGATATTTTCTTTCCCTTACTTTGCAAACTACCCTTTAAAAATATATTACCAGTAATAAAAAAAAATCTTATAGATATATTTTTAAGAGATGTCATTAAACTCTTCGTCTCCTTTGCCATC
This sequence comes from Panagrolaimus sp. LJ2414, assembly GCA_024447195.1. Classification (NCBI taxonomy): domain Eukaryota; kingdom Metazoa; phylum Nematoda; class Chromadorea; order Rhabditida; family Panagrolaimidae; genus Panagrolaimus; species Panagrolaimus sp. LJ2414. The sequence goes on along the minus strand of JAMRXY010000163.1, from coordinate 7,245 downwards.
AAATGATCACCAACAACAGCAGCAACAGCAGCAGCAAGAAGAAGAAAGCCATCAAAATTATACTTCTTCTTCGTCATTTTTAGAACTTTTACCCGATGTTGTAATTCTACAAATTTCTTCTCATCTTGACTTTGATACAAAAATTAATTTTATGGTTAGTTTTTTTTATTTCATTTTTAAAAACATATATATTTTTTTATTATTTTACAATCTCAAGAATAAATTTTTTTTATTTTGGGGGCTTTTTAATGATAGAAAAAAAGGGCACACTAAAATTTTTGATGATCGTTTTAAAAATTGAGCAGCAAAAAAGAGATTCTAAAAATTACTTTATTGCGGCGTCGGCTCTGCTCTGCCCCTGCTTTTATGGACCCCTTTAACTTTTTTTTATGTCTATGCTGATTCCGATAGAAAAAGAAAAATAAAAACAGTTTTTTAATGATTTTTTGATAACGTCTCAATAAAAAAATAGGAAATAGAATCGACATCATCAAAACCCTAAAAAAAGGTATTACTTTTTTTAATATCTTTGAAAATCTTTAATGAAAAACAAAAATATAAAATTTTTATATGTTTATCAGTAAAAATTTTACAATTGGTGGTTATAAAAATAAACAGTAAAAATTGAAGACGGATTTTTATTACTTACTTTTATTACTGGTAATATTTCTGGTACAGTATCGAAAATACAGTAATATCATAAGATAGTAAATTAAATTAATATCAATGATAACGAGCATTAAAATATTACTGTATTTTTGATTGTAATATTCTTGATATTATCAATTAACAGTAACTGATAAAATTCTTCCAATATTAATATCAGTAATTTTCACAATTACAGTAATCTCTGGTAAAACAATTTTAATTATATTTTTTTCAGCATTCAAATAAACATGTTGAAAGTATTGTTTCTCGAACTTTCCGAAAATTTACTCATATCCAGGTGCGTTTTTTTAAATATCCAAATAAATCCCTTTTTTGCGCTTTGAAATTGGATTCCAATTTTTGAATTTCCATTTTTAGATTAGCGATGAACCATTTGACAGTTATCTGAAATCTGAAGCTCGAATTTTGCCAAATGGTGAATATATGCCAGAAGAAAGACTACAATTTGAACCTTCAAAAGTTGAAAAAGTTTTTGAGCATTGTTTAAATCTTCGCTCGGTGTTACTCGCTGTAAAATTGTCAGGATCAAAGGGGCCGCTTCTTCCACAACAGCCTCCACCTTCTTGTACACTTTTCGGTGAGTTGAGTCTTCTTTTTTTTGATGGCACACAAAATTTATGCCATCGTTGTCCCTTTTTGATGGCAATGATTGCTTCCGATTATATGTATTATTTAATCTATTTGTGGCACTTTGTAATACTTAAAAGAAGAAGAAAGGGAAAAAATGCCACTTGTTGCGATTTTTCTTTTTTTGAGTGGTTTATGATTTGCGATTTTGATGATGGCATTTTTTTGTGAGATCTCGAGAGTGGGAAAAAAGGACAGAAAAAAAGTTTTGTTATTTGATTTAAACTGTCTTTTTTTGAGATTTAAAAAAGGGATTTTATTTGTGCTAAAAAAGAGAGGGAGAAGTAAAAAAATAAAGAAAGAATTTAAAGCAGAAAACAAAAGCTTATTAAATCTCGTCGAAAATCTGTTACATCGTCACAGATTTCACAAAAACCGACAAAATCCTATGAATTACAACATTAATCGCATGCAAAAAATACCGTCTTTGAAGGAATATATTTTTTATTACTATTTTCCCTCAGGGCCTTAGGTAGGATAATGACCACCATGGAAAAGCTTTAAGGAGGCTATTCTTTTTTTTTGTTTGTAAGAAAAGAGTATCAAAAAGTTTAGTGTCCCAAAAAAGGAGGAATTAGATTTAAATATTTACACATTTTTGGTGGAATGTGATTTTCAAAAAAAAATTATAAAGGACTTATTGAAAGCATGCCCTAAGGGTTTTAAGCCTTAAGGCAGCTTTGAGATTTGTGGATTTGGAATTTTACCAAAAACCGTATTTTGGAAATAACGCATTTCAATCTGACTATTATAATTCAGTACTTTGACCTTTATAAAAAAGAAACATCATCTAAAGGGGATATATGAAATCCCTCAAAGATATCCATCAATATCCATTTGTGTTTTTCAGATACATGCTTATATGCTCAAGGTGGCTTCATTTTCCGTTTCTTTCAATTAGCTCCCCCAAGGCTTTTGGAGAATCTTGAATCCATTTATCTCAACGTTGACTTAATTGTTGATTCATTTTCACAATTGGCAGTGCCATGCCCAACTGAAGATTTAAGATTTGCTGTACATTTTTTAGCAAATAAATCCTTCAAAACTTCTGTTCAGGTTTGTTATCTTTAATTATTGTTTTTGATAAAAATAATAATTTTTAAGATTGGTTTTTGTGCATCTGAATTACGTGAAGATGATCGAGAAAAGACGATAATGCTCTTAGGGGCAATGCATTCAATTGCATATGAAATGCAACATTACGGTTGTAAAACTGAAATTGATGTTGGAAATGATGAATGTAAGTTTTGATTTAATTAAAATTAATTAATCAAAAACTAAAAATATGAAATTGGGTGGTGATAGATTTTAAGTGTAAACATGTTTTCTTGTGAAGGTCGGGGGTTGATGGATTACGGTAATAATTTTATGTTGACATTAATGAAAGAACTGGTTGAAAAAATGTTTAAACATAATTTTTTAGTTTTTTTCGTAACTTTTTATTAATTTTAGTCTTTGAGACTTTTGCATTTTTCGTAAAAATATTAGTTCAAGAACATACGATGTCGAAATTTGGAAAATCAAAGTATCAAAATTAGAATATCAAAAACTACATAATGACCAAAAAAAATTTTAAGTTCAAATCGTGATCGAAAACAAAACTTTGGGTTTTATTAAACCTAATTACCGTAATCTTGCACTGTATATTACATTTAAAAGATTCAGTACCATTGCTACCGTACCTTTACCAGATACACATTAACAACAATATCATTTTAGGTTACTGTGATATGACAATTGAAAAACAAAATTTTGAATATTCTTTTGCATTTTTCTATTACAATCCTTCCTTCTGTGAAGCCGGAACCCCTTCGACAAGTTTCGACAATAATTCCCTTGATCTTCCTGAATTTATGGATGATGAGATTGACGATGAGGGTGGCCAATTTGAAAATGATAATCACCTCCTTGATGATGATGATGATATTGAAGGCAACAGCAGCAGCGATGATGAATCCAAATTAAAAGCTGCCGCAAATCTTTCAAAAGTTTCATCACTTTTTAATGACGTTGATCTCATTTCTTCATGGCCTTCCAGAATTGCTGCTGCTGCGGCTGCTGCTTCAAATTTGATTGACAAAAATGAATCCAAATCAAATTCTTTCTTTCCTCTTTCATCTCTTTAAAATTAATTTTACAGTATATTTTTTGTGTTAATTTTTTGTTAATGAAATGTTTTACAATTTTTTTGCATTTATTTTGTTTTTCTTTTTACTGCTCTTTTATTTTGAAGAAGCCTTATTAAAGAACTTTTCATCCAAAAAATTATGTGTGTAAATAAAGTAAATTTTTTGAATTTTTAAGATTAATAAAACAAATAAATTGTGTAAACATTTTTTCACTATCAGTACCGTAATCAAGTTGGATTACGGTAATGATAGATTAGAATGTTGGAAAACAAACATTTTTTATGGAAAATAATTTATATCGTATTTTACAAAAAAGCAATAAATTAATTTTGTTTTTTAAAACTACAACAACAAAAGATAAATTTCTTATGTTTCAAAAAAAAACAGGAAAAGGAAGAAAAAAATAAATTAATTTTAACTGAGTTCAATCATTTTTTAACGTAAAATGTCTTATATTTTGAGGTGTTTTTTATGGCATTTTTCTCTCACAACTGCCGATATGCATAACATGAAACATCTTTTTGAGTATGTTGACAGAAAATTTCAGTGTTTGTGACATATGAGAAATCATTTGTGGCACAAATAACATCAAATCGACCACCAAATTTAGCTTCAGCAGCAAGTTGAATAAGTCTTTTGGATGAATTAAGGTCTTCATCAATGTTCTAAAAAGATAATAGAGATATTGTTAAAGATACTGTAGCTAAACTGACTTCAATGATAACAGTTCGAAGTTCTTCAGAATTACATTCAGAATCATTTGTAAGTTTAAGTTGTTTAATATCAACAGGTTCAAGGACTTCAGCAGGGGCTGCATCTGGGGTTGCTTTTGAAGCGGCTGTTGTGGTTTCAGCTGCTGCTGGTTCATCTTCAACTTCGGTCAATTTTCCACCAGCTGCTGCAGCGGCAGCAGCAACAGGTCCTTGTGAATAGCTTCCACCTTGTTGTGGTGGTGGAGGTGGTGGGGGTGGTGGTGGTGGTGGAGGGGGAGCTTGTTGTTGATAAGATTGTTGAGGTTGTTGTGGAATATATTGTTGTTGTTGTTGGGGTTGTTGAGGTTGGAATTGGGGTTGTTGTTGTTGTTGCTGTTGGGGTTGAGCATATCCGCCACCACCTTGTTGCTGGGGTTGTTGAGGGAAGAATGATTGTTGTTGTTGATGTTGGGGTGGAGAAGCATATGCACCACCACCGCCACCACTGTATCCACCACTAACAGGAGCAGGGCCACTGTAACCTCCGCTAATTGGTGCAGGACCAGAATATCCACCACCAAAACCACCACCGCCGCCACCACATGGATTACCAACTGGGGCGCATGCCGGGGCTTAAAGTTTTAACAATAAAAACTTAAAAAACACTAAAAATAACAAACCTGCAATAGGAGCACAAGCAGGTGCGGCAACTGGTGCACAGGCTGGTGCAGCTTGTGCACATCCGCAACCGCCACCACCTCCGGCACTGGGGAATAAAAATGCGGTGGTTGAAGAAATGACCGAAACAAACACGACAAATTTAATCACCGTTTTCATTTTCTCTTTAATTCACACTAAAAATGATTTTAAAAGTCCTAAATTTATGCTCGAATATCAAAATCGTTAAATATGAAAAAAGATTTTTAAGAGATTCGTGGTTTTAAAAAAGAAAAAAACTTCAAAGTCAAACCCCGCAATCAATGAAAGAGAAAAACCGGGATAAATAATTCCCGCCCAAAAATGGGAATAAATAATACCCGTGATAATATTCTTTTCTTTCTTCCTTTATATCCCCCCATTTAGTTCCCCCAAGACTTGATAAATCCAGAAAAATATTCGGGTCAAAAGTAGCCTTTCCGATCGCGACAACAGCTTTGGATAAAAAAAACATGCCCTAAAGCAATCTTAGAAAAAAGAAGGTTTTTTGTGTCTTTCAAACAGATTCCGCAAAAATAGAAAAATGAAGCAGCAGCAAAAAACTTTCCCTTTCACTTTTTGCTGCTTCCTTTTTTCATCAACACCCCCCTCAGGCATCAGATATACCACATATCCATTTATCTTCTTCTCTTTCTCGATCTCGATTATTTTGTTCAAGCTTGATGATACTTTTTTTCGTTGTTTGAAAAAAATGATTAATCCACACAAATCAAATCAGAAAAAAAGTTCAGTAACCTTTATCTTTCTCCAAAAAAAGATAATAAAAAAAAACAGGAAACTTCTATATTAAATTAAACAAATATATTTAATTAACATTGAAAAAAATCTACCAAAAAAAAGAAACAAATAAAATAAAATAAAAGCAAAAAAAATATGAGATCAATTTTTTTTAAAAAAGAATTATGGCAAAATTTGAAATACAATTTTAATTTTTATAAAATAAATTTAAGTTTTGCACCGTTCTTGCATGTTTACTGTATTGGAAGCGTTTTTGATAGGGAAAAATTTTGATTGGAATTTTCATTGAAATTCTGATTGGAATTGTTTGGAAGTTGCTTGGAATTGGGTTGTGGATGGTTTTTGATTGATTACCAAATTGCACATTTATTTTCAGGATTCATTGCAGAACCTTTTGGACATCCGAAAGCTCTCGAAAATTCTGGACGATTCCGAAGTGGAATTTGTGCTCGAAAACGACCCGGAGCATGCTAAAAAAATCGGTAACGGATCAGTAATCTATTAAAAGATATATAACAGGTTTGAGATATATCATCCAAAGAATGGATATATCAAATCCGGTTAACTGATGCGTTTTTTACTTACCACATCAGTATTGATAAGTTGAATAATATGTTGTGGACGCATCATTGAACACCAATTCTAAAAATTTGAATAATTAACGTAAATCACTAATCCCCATTTAATCCTCACATTTGCATATGCAATAAAAAATATTTGTTCAGATGTAAAATTTTGAAAGCCTGGAAGTGCCGGCTCTTGAACATCAGAATTTTCATTGGCCCAAGATTTATATGCCTAAATATTCAAATTTATTCAACGATTTAATATATTTTTATGATTATTACGGCATAAGCAGTTTTAATTCCAGCATTATCTGCGATATTTTCGCCTAAGCTTAATCTTCCATTTAATTTTTGTCCTCCAGCTTCTGGAATCTTTTCATCTTCATATTGTTTGACGAAACATTCAGCTTTTTCATAGAACTTTTCTGCAGTATTTACATCCCACCAATCATTCAAATTTCCAAATTCATCATATCGGCCACCTTGATCATCAAACTAAAAATGGTATTTCATTAGGATATGGATATGATACACGGTAATTATTAAAGATTAGGGTACTGTAGAATACTGTAATGCATAGATATTTTACAGTACACTGTTAGATAATTAATACGGTATAGGTAATCAATAATAGTGTTTTACTGAAAAAATCAAAAAATCACCCCATGCACCAGCTCATGCCCCACAACTGCTCCGACCATGGCATATACGACATAATTCGGGACACCAGTTGATAAAAATGGAAATTGCATAATTCCCGCAGGGAAAATCATTTCATTACTTGATGGAGAATAAAATGCATCAACTTGTGCCGGAGATTGATACCAAAATGTTCGATCCACGGGTTGCTTAAATCTTGTTAGTTCTTCTGTTGTTCGAGCAAGCTTTATCCGAATTGTAAATGTTAAAAGGGATTCCGTTCGGGAAGTGGCTTTCTAAAACATGGGAATTACTGTAATGAAGTAATTGTTTTAATAAAATCTTACAAAACCCCAATTTTGTTTCATCCAAGTATCATTAAAAAGTTGTTCCGGATACCCGCATTTATATTGAATGGCATTGGCTTTTTTGATTGCCCTTTCTTTTGTGGCAGCATCCATCCAATCA
>JAMRXY010000162.1:0-18765 GCA_024447195.1 Panagrolaimus sp. LJ2414 | reverse complement strand
GAAAGTTGCCAATCAGATTTGATGCCAGAAACTACATTTACAAATAAAGATGGAAGTAAAGTTTCTATGGGAAAACATAATGATGGCACACAATTAATTATTAGTGGTGAAATTAAAAAGTCTAAAACTTCACAAGAACTTATGCCACCACCTTCAATTATTCCAATCTTAAAAAAAGCAGAGAAATTGGCAAAAAGAGCTTCTGACGATTCTGATAATGATGCAGATTGCGAATCTGTAGCATCTGAAAATATTACAGAATCTCTTGAAAATAATAAAAGTCCTCCAAATAAGATTATTGTTAATCGTTATACTGCTGATAAAAGAGAACAAAAGACAATTCATAAAATTGGATTGAGTACTGTTGTTACTGCAAGTGAATTTCCTTCACCAAAATTAACAATTCCTCCTCTTAAAAATGATGCCGAACAAACTGATACTTCGGTTGTTTCTGAAACTTCTGTTAAAAAAGGAAGAGGAAGACCGAAAAAAGCTTTTAATTTAAAACCAAAAACGAATGCCACCGATTCAGAATTATCATGTGAAAATAGTGTTGTTTGTGAAACTTCTGCAAAAGAAGAAAAAGACAAAGGTGGTCGTCCAAAAAAAGATAAAAAAGCTAATCAGTTTACTTCCAAAAAAGTCGAAAATAATAATGAGTCAGCGACTGTAAAAAGTGACATTTCTTCAACTTCTGTATCAGAAAATATAAATACAAAAAGACCTCCAAAAAGAAAACAAAATGAAGTTGTTGTTTTTCAAAATGAAGAAATTACTGTGGAAACAGTTAAAAAAAGTCCTGAAAAAATGGAAATTGATAAATCAAAAGATAAAAAAGTTTTAACTGCTGTTCGAACTTCAGCGAGATTACAAGAACATTTACCAAAATGTTTACCAATGAATCCCAGATGTCATTTTGATGGCCGAATTCATGCAGAGGGATGTGCTGCAATTAGTGTAAATCACGAAGTAGAACCTAATTATGTTGGAAACTTTGATAAACAATGTCCACACTGTAAAGCTTATAGGCTACAGTATGAACTTGATACTCCAAAAATGGCAAATAAATGTTGTGGCCTTGGAGAAGTCCAAACAGAACAAGTTACAGAAACTTATGATATTATACAAAAACAAATGCCAAAACTTATACTTCAATTAAGTGAAATTGGGGCACATCCAAATAATAAAGAATTTGTTGAAAAAAGTATATTAATAAATTCATTGATAAGTTTTGGAACAATTTCGACCGGTACAATTCCACGACTACCAGCAAATGGACCACCATGTAAACGTTTAAATGGTGATATTAGTCATACAAGTAGTGGATTAGTTCCTCCAGATGGAATGAGCCCCAAATTTGGACAAGTTTATTGCATTGATTTATCAGATGCTTTAATTGAAATTGGCAAAATGGCCCAATCTAAAAAAATTAATGAAGAACTTCTTAGAGTTTTGCATGAAATTGTTAGAGATAATCATGTTTACAGTAAATTATTTAAAAATGGAAGTGAAAGATTAGCTGAAGCTATTGCTGATGCTGCTGCCAAAGGCAAGGAAATTCCGAGATTTCGACTTACAATAGTTGATGCTCGAGAAGAACAAAATTTTACAGCAGCAGATCCAAGTGTTCATCCTCATCGAGCTGAAAAGCCAAGGAATGAATTAGTTGGAATGATTTGGTGTAATGATGATGGGGATCCACCAGAATATAATGGTGTTTGGCTCGATGGAGTTGCAGGTGAAACAGAACCTGTGCCATATTGGAGTCCAAATGTTGATGCTTTATGTTATTGTTTGCTCTTTCCATATGGTAATCAAATGTACCGTAATGGTTTAATTCGGAAAACTGTTGAAGAAAAAAGAGCAAAAAAGCAAAAGAAAAATGTCATGAATGAGGATACAGATATCTCAGATGACGAAGTTGAAAGACATATTAATGGAAGCGATGAAGAAAATGATGAATCCATTTTGCATGACTCGATTTCCAAAAAAAAGGGACGAGAATACATTTCAAGAAAGGAATTCTATCGTTACCAAATGTATCCCCGAAATAACAAAGATAAAAAAAACAAAGATGGTTTTAAAGAACCACATTGGCTTTGGAGTAAAGGGCAATTGGCAGATGCATATTTAATTGATATTTTGTGTCGAGCTGAACGTTGCGATTTAGCTGTTGCCAAAAAAAAGATTGAAAATTTAAAACTTCGTTTTACTTCAAGTGAAGAATTAAGAAAATATGTTCAAAAAAATTATCTAAAAGAAGGAACATCACTTGGAAATCTTTTTACAATTCCAATGAGTTTTAAAGGTGGAAGAAAATATATGCAAAAAGCATATGCTGATATCATGACAATTATTGATAATACAGATTTGCCATCTTGGTTTATCACTTTCACAGGAAATCCACATTGGCCAGAAATTAAAGAAAATATCGGTGAAGGTGAAAATCGATCCGATGTTAAATGCCGAGTTTTTATGGCAAAAGCTCAAGAATTTCTTGATGACTTATTTAAAAGGCATGTCATGGGTAAAGTTCGAGCTTACCACGTTGTTATGGAATTTCAAAAACGTGGAATGCCACATTTACATGTAATTTTAATAATGGATAAAAGAGTTGGCGTTGATGAAGTTGATAATTATGTATCAGCTCGAATCCCAAAATTGCCTGATCCAAAAGATAAATCAAAGGCGGCAAATCAAATGAGAAGATTGCATGATATTATCGTTAAAAATAATTTACATTTATGCAATGCAAATTCAGCATGTTTTGTAAATGGAATTTGTACCAAAGGTTTTCGAAAACCTTTTTCACAAACTACCGTAATCCATACACATAAACCACCTGAATATACACGTTTGCCACCAAAGCCGGATAACTTTGATGAAAAACAAGCTAAAATTGCAAAAGCATTGGAAGAAGAAAATGCAGAATCTGCTTCTCAAAAATCCGATGAAAAAGCAAATGTGAATATAAAAGAAGAGGTTATATCCGATAGTGAAGAATTTAATAATCTTCCGGATGAATTTATAGTTGATGAAGAACCATCTGAAACTCAGAAATTTGAAGATGACGAACAATTTCATTATTTTGATGAAGTTCGGAAAGATCTTGAAGTATCACAAGTTGAATACAAAAGACTTCCACCTCCACCAAAAGAACTTAAAATTAATGAAAGTAATGAACATCTTTTTGGTAATACTTATGAGAAAAAAACTGGAAGAACTTTTATCCAAGTTGATGACAGTTATGTTGTCCCTTATAATCCATTTTTATCATTAAAATATGACTGTCATATCAATGTTGAATGTACAGTAGGACAACAAGGAAGTCCAAAATATACTTGCAAATATACCACAAAATTGGGTGATGTTATTTATGCAAAAGTTAATAGATTTAAAAAAACTGAAAAAGATAAAGATGGCAATGAAATTGTTGATTTTAATGAAGGAGAGCAACATATTTTGGCTCGAATTATGACAGGCTGTGAAGCTTGGATGAGATTAAATAATACTTGGATTATTAAACAATCTCACATTGTTGAAACTCTTCATATCCATTTGGAAGGCGATCAAATGGTGTATTTTGAAGAAGGATCGGAAGAGCAAGCTGCAGAAAAAGATGATAAAAGTCAGCTAATTGCATTCTTTAAACTTTGTGCAAATGATGAAAATGCAAGACAATATACATATAATCAAATTCCACATTTTTATCGCTATGATAAAACAAAAGGAATTTGGGTTAAAAGAATTAACAAGCCATCAAAATTTTTTGTTCGAATTCATCATGTTCCACCAAAAAATACCGAACTTTATGCTCTTCGAGTTTTGCTTACAAAAGTTAAAGGACCAAAAAGTTTTAAAGATCTTCGAACTGTTGGTGAAAAATTATGTCCAAGTTTTGTTGAAGCAGCTAAAACACTTGGATATTGGGAAAATGATGAAATTCATATTAAAATTATCGCAGAATCGATCAGCCAAATGCGATCGATTCGACAAAAAAAGCATTTTATTGCAATGGTGATTGCACATAATCAACCAGCAAATGCAAATACAATTATTAATACTTTTTTGGAAGATATCTTTACAAAACCTCAACAAAAGTTTGAAGGAAATGAAGAAAAAATTCGATTTAAAGCTCTTTGTTATTTGGAATACATTTTTAAAAAAATGGATACAAGTTGCAAACAACTTGGCATTGAAGTTCCAGATAATTTTTATACAGATTATGATGATTCTGAAGCTCATGGAGATTTTGAAGCTGAAGATGAGCTCATGATTGATAATAAAAAAGTTACATTTGAAGTTTATGCTGAACATCAAAAAGCAAATTTAAATCATGGCCAAGGAACAGCTTTTGATCGAATTTGGAATGCAATTTTGCATAAAATTGATCAAAAATTCTTTTTCCTTCAAGGAAGTGGAGGCACAGGCAAGACTCATGTTTATAATACTTTAATTGATTACTGTAGATTAAAAGGTAAAAAAGTTCTTGCATGTGCTTCCACCGGTATTGCTGCAACTTTATTGAGAGGCGGAATGACTGCTCATAGTGCTCTTTATGTTCCAACAAAATTGGATAAAGATAGCAAAACAAGAATTGAACCTCAAACTGAAAAAGGCAAATTCATTAAAGAACTTGATTTTCTTATTATTGATGAAGTTAGTATGCTTCACAAAGATGTTTTAAAATATATTGATAGTACATTAAAAACTATCAGAGAAAATAATGAACTTTTTGGAGGTGTTGTTGTTTTAATTGGTGGTGATTGGAAACAATTAACTCCAGTAGTTCGAAATGGACAACCTTCTCAAATTATTGAAGCATCTGTGAAATCTTGGGATGAATTTCAAAATAAAGTTGAACAACTTAATCTCACTCAAAATATGAGAGTTAAAGGAGATGAACTTCAATTTGTTGAAGAATTAAAGCAAGTTGGAAATGGTGAAGTTGCTAAATTTATCCCAGGAACAAATTCCATAATTATTGATTCAGAAAATGTTGTTAAAACTGAAAAACAACTTATTAATTTTTGTTATGAACCACAATGGTTACAAAATCCTGAACAATATATTGAACAACTTTGTGGAAGTGCAATTTTGTGTCCAAAAAATACTGCTGTTCAAAGAATGAATGAAAGTATTTTGTCACAATTGCAAGGAAATGAAAAAGTTTTTTACAGTACCGATACCGTAATCTCTGATAAAGATATTCCAGCTGTTGATGGAAATTTGAATGAATACAGTATCGAAGCAATGCATAAAATTGAAACTGCAGGAATGCCACCACATGAATTAAAACTTAAAGTTGGTGCAATTGTTATGCTAATTAAAAATTTATCTGTTTTTACGGGACTTTGCAATGGCACTCGAATGCAAGTTGTTGGTTTTAATGATACTTTTGTAAAGTGCAAGCTTCTTACGGGTTCAAGATCTCGAACAGGTGAAATTATCTTTCTTCCATTATGCAAATTTGAATACGGTAAAGATGTATCTGAACCCGGGATTCATTTTACTCGAACTCAATTTCCAATTAAACTTTCTTTTGCAATTAGCATTAATAAAGCTCAAGGACAAACATTGAATCGAGTTGGATTATATTTTGGTGATGGTGAATGTTTCTCACATGGACAATTATATACTGCAATGTCCAGAGTTCGAACAAAATTATCTTTAAGAATTTTGCCATCTTCGAGTAAAAATACATGTGTAAATATTGTTTACAAAAGATTATTGGATTAATTTTGTTAACATTTTAAATGGCACATTAACTATTATTTAATTATTATTATTATTATTATAATTATTTGGAAGTAAAGTAAAAAACAAAAATTTTCTTCACTGAACAACCGGAAACCTTGACGTGGTAGTGAAGCAGAAACGCTTTTATTATTATTATTTGGTCCACTTATTACTATTATCAAATAAAAGTAGGCTAATATCCGGTATATAAATTATACAACAAAGTACTGAAACATACAGTACCCCCTCCGAAGGACTAGGACCAGTAGTAAATCGGCGAAGCCGAAAAGCCGAAGGCTTTTTGGGAAAGCCGATTTAAAAATCAACATAAATTTCTGATTGGTTACGGTAATTACTAACACAACAATAAATTATTTTCACAAAGAAGAGTGACCTCAAAGGTAAAACAATCATAAAACAGCTTAAAATCATCCGTTCTGAGTGATTTAAGTAGTAATATCATAACACGACTACAAACACAGACCCGACTGACAGAAGAGGCCCGAAGGGCCTCTGGTTAAATATTTTGTAATTAATTTATTATATGAATGACATTCTCATAGATGTTACATCTGAAAAACCTGTATCTTGCACAAATTTCAAAATCCGAAGAATTCCTTTCCTGCCAGAAACATTTTTTATTAAAGTTTTTACAAATTCATATCATAAAAGACATTGATTAATTATTTTATGTTTTGGGCTTATTTTTTAAAATTAAACAAAAGAATAGATTTTTCAAAGAGCACCAAAATCTTATGTTTATGAAAACATAAATTTGATGCGTCTTTAGAAAAGTGATGAAATATTGTAAAATGAAGCATTTTTTAGGGCGAAGATCTTTTCGAAACTTATTTTTTTAATCGTTTTACAAAATGTAAATTGCGTAGTTTTTGCTTTTGAATATTTTGCATTTAACAAATTATACTATTTACTTTATCATGAATTTAAAGTAAAAAACCCAGTCTCTCACCCAAATTTCAACACTCGAAGCCATTTATAAATTAAAAAAGTTTTTACAAAATCTTCTCAACAAAAATATTAATTATTATTTTATGTTTTGGGGTCTTCTTCAGTTTAGCGGGCAAATATTTGTTCATTATTTTTTTTCATTTTTCCATCCTCTAAATTAAAATGCTTTCAAAAACTGATGCAAATTTTGGCTTTTTTTATTGAGAAAAATCAAGCTTGAAACAATAAATATTTTTTTAAACAGTACAGTTTAAAAGAAAAGAAAGCCGAGTTTTCTCGAGCATTCTTTGACTTTCGTGGTTGTCCGTACGGTTGACAGATTTTGTCAAAATTTCTAGCTTTCTCAGAAGTCAACCATTTATGGTTAATCAGATATTCACGGGTATATCGCTTTAGGGACTCAGCAGGTGTTAGGGCCTGCACATACTAAGTTTTAAGTTTCAAGTTTGACTTCCTTCTTTTTATAAACAGCTTGAAAGCCAAAAACTTTGAAAAAAATCGTTGCCCGCAAAACTGAAGAAAATTCATGTTAGGTGTTTATTCTTTTTAAATTTAATAAAAGAACAAAGTTTCCAAAGAGTATCAAAAACGAGTGTTTAAGAAAACACAAAATAATCTTTGATGCTTTTTAAAAAAGTGATGAAACATCGCAAAACACAACGATTTTTTAACAGATGAAAACGTTTATTATTTTTCAATTTTTTCATCGTTTAAAAAACCTACAAAGTATTTTTTTTGAATATTTTTTAGTTAAAAAATGAAACTTTTCACATTTTTATAAATTTTAACTTTTAAATCTTTTTCTAAACTTTGTGGTTCAAAACTGTGATAATTCTTCAAGCTCATTAATGAAATTAAAATATCGATTAAACGGTCATTGCAAATAAACAAGATTTCTATAAAGTAAAAATAATATATTAAACTTTAAAAAAGTAATGAAATACTAAAAAAGATTCATTTCTAGGGTTGTCATGGGGTGGCGCGCCAGGGCGCAGAGTTGTTGCCGTCCGGGCGCGCCCGGTGGTTGCGCCCGGTCCAAAATCCACAAGATGGTAATTTATTCCGAAAAATTGACAAAACAACAAATAATTTCCTTATATAATTTTCATTTTTAAGCCAAAAAACGATAAGTGGAACAATTAGCTATGTTGTCTTTAATTTTTAGCTTGTGTTACCGTATCATGAGGATACTGTAACACATGTAATTTAAGAAATTCACGTTTTTTATATTTTAAAATTAGTAACGACAAAAATAAGTAAATTCATGCTTAAATAATGTTATTTATAGCTAAAATATCCCTTTTTGGCATTTTTATACTGTACATATTAGTAAATTTGAATTTTAAGGTCACGGGCGCATGCGCCACCTTTTTCGGAAAATCGGGCGCGCCAGCAACCCTATTCATTTCATAAAGATTTCAACATAGCTTATGCCCCCGATTATTAAAAAAAATAAAAATGAGTGTTTTTTTTATTAAGAAAGCATCAGCCAATTTTTGTCAACATCGTAAAAACATGATGAAATATTGAAAATTCAAAATAGATGTCTTTCTAATGGCAGTTTATTTTCTTGTTTCATCCCTTTTTTAGTCTCATTGATTGTGTAAGTTTGACAAAAAACACTTTTTCTTAGTTTTTTGAATATTTTATATTTTTATAAATTTTAACAATTTCATTTTTTAAAATCTCTCAAAAATAATTAAAAAGTAACAATTCATCAAACAAATATGGAGAAGCTGTCCATGCATTTCAAATTAAACATTTTTTTGTGCGTTCGAACATTAATTGAAAAGTCAGCGACAAAAATAACTTTTTTACCAATAAAAAATTTTCAAATTCCAAGCAGCTGTTGTAAAATATGATGAAATATTGCAAAATCAAATCGTTGTATCTTAAATATAACTTCATTTTTGCATATTTTTTGTTAACTTTCTTTTTAATGTTTATTTTGATGTATCCAAGTGTTTTGAATATTTCATAAAATTTAGAAAACGAGAAACTTATGATTTGTAAACCGTAAGAATAAAAATTTTTGTAATGATAAAAATACTACATTAATTCCAGAAATAGTATTGTAACTGGGTCATTATTTAATAAATTTTAGAGTTTTTGTCTGTTACGAAAAAAGTTTGTTAAAAATGCTTGTCTCTAAATAAAGCCCCGTTCAACAGTAAAATAGAAAAAATTTTTTTACTATTTCAAAATTTTGCATTTTCGAAACATTGTTTTTTTTAGGTTTGCAGTTTTTGTAAAAAAGTGATGAAATAATGCAAAATAGGGTGTTTTTTTCAAATGACATCTTTTTTTAGTTTTGCTCATATTTTTCACATCAGTTTAAAAAATGTTGAAATTGTTTTTCTTGTGTTTTTTGAAAATTTCGTAATTTGAAAATTATTACTCCAGCACTTTTACAATTCATATAAGAATAACATGGATTTGACACAATTTTCACAGTCCGATTATACACAATCTACTGAAACATTTTTAATAAAATTTTAAAAAGTTTTTTTTCAAAAAACATTTTTATTTTTAAAGAACTTAAAAATCGAATGCTTTGCTAACACAAAATAATGGTTGATGCATTCTTCTAAAAGTGATGCAAAAATGAAAAACAAATTGAATTTTCTCTGTTTTTGCTTTGTAAAAATTTTTAAAACGGTTCTACTCAGTTTTTTGTGTACTTTTGGAATTAGCAATTTAAACGATTCTCATTCATACGGATATTACATAAAAAAAATCATGATCTCTTACAAATTTCACATTCTAATGGATCCTACTAAAACATCTATTTAAATATTTTTGAGTTTTTTCAATAACAGAGAAAAAGAGAGATACGTTAAATTTGAATATTGGTTTTTAAAAAAATAATTGACACTATTTTTTCTTGCCTCGTTTGAAAAAAGTTAAAATCAAAAATAATAAAAGAAAAGGAGAAAAGAGTTAAAGAACCAAAGCAACTGCTTAAACTTAGCCCCTTTTTTCTCTCTTTAAAAAAATTAGCATTAAAAAATAAAGCTTTTAAGAGAGAGTCTGTGAGATTCGTTAAAACGGGGTGCACAAGATTTTTTAGATTTTGGTTTTTTGGTACTAAATCGACTAAATAGGTTGTAAATAGACGATTTTGAAAATATAAGACTCATCTGGTGTGTAGTTTTCATATAGGAGCAATTCAAAGTTACATATGTGCAGAAAATGCGAAAATTCGGCATATTTTTTGTAGTAAAGTTAAAAATTTGATACTCTGCTGTTATACTAAGTCGAACATGGGCTATTTAATGGTATATAGAACATATTGTTACGATGACGAAATCGGGTCCAAAATTCACTTTTAAATTTTTGAGCTTAGATATCGTCATGAAAGATTTGCTGGCCGGACTAAGTAAATATCCCACAATGTTGCCCAACATGTCTACTTTATTTGTGGAAAGTTAGAGCAAAATTGAGGGTCCCGTTTTTCGTAGACTGTAAATCAAAGTTGCACGCCCAACATCTTCAACATCATATGACCCACATAAGTTACGAAATAGCTTACGAAATCACTTCCGGTGACTTGTATTATAAAATAGTATGTTAGTGGAACATTCTGGATGAGTTTTATGACATTTGGACATGATTTGGAAATATTCCATCAATAGGAAATTTCGAAATTTAGCAACATCAAACTTCGTAGGGAAAATCAAGGTAATTTGGGTTTTTGGTTAAAAATAAAAGAGTTAATGCTTTTAAAACATGGAATAGGTGTAATATAAGCAATTAGAAGCAATGAACACTGATATATAGGTCATTTTTGATTTTTCCGGCCATGTTGAAATTTACCTTATTTTTGATAATTTTTTGAGGTATAAAAACTGTATGAAATATCATTCCTATCAACTATTTTTGCCGTTACCGATCAAATATAACATGTTCAGAATTAGTAAGTAAAATTTCAACCCCTGGGAATACCCACTTTTTATTTCGGGTCATTGTAAAAATCAAGGTAATTTTCGCGAATAAATTTTCTCTAAAATCCATGTTTTTTACTTTCAAAAAGAGGTAAAAACAATTTTTTTTGAACTCAGTGAGATTATTTCGTATCATTAAACAGAAAAAGAAAACCAATCGATAAAAAATCAATAATCCAAAATTTTGAAAAAATCGAACTAATTGATTTAAAAGAAAAAGAGAGAGAAAAAAAGCAACTGCATTTTTTATAAAGAAAAATATAAAAAAGACGGATAAATTTTTGGATGAATTAGTTTTCTGTTTTTTTGGATGAATTAGCTTTGAATTTTTTATAAATAAAAGAAAACGCAAAAAAAGAAATATTTCAGAGAGAATAATAGCAGCAATAATTGTGACACTGTAATGAGTAATGGAAGGAAGCATCAAGCAAGCAATATCGTCAACAAAGCCTTGGTCGACACTTGTGTTAAGCAATAATTATTCAATGTTGTGGGAAAAGATCGACAGCAGAAGAAAATACAGAATTACAAATTATTATTGTGAATGGAAATAGGAATGAATAAGTTACGGATATTACTAGTAATATATCCATTAAAAAAAGTTAATGAAGAAATAAGCCAGAACAGAAAGAAACACAAAAAATCATAAAAAAACTGACTCTACTTATTTCTTTTAAAAAACGGTTATTCCAAAAAAAATAAAAACAAAGGAGAGAAGCGTTGAAAACAAAAACATCTGTTTAACAATACCTCCAGGGGATCCTCTTTTTTCTCTTTTTCAAAAAAGTTAGCATCAAAAAACAAAGCTTTTTCAAAAAACACACACATATGTTTTCAAATTGATTGATTAAAGTAAAAAGAGAGAGAGACTAACAAAAAAAACAACTGCTTTTTTAATAAAGAAAAATATAAAGAAAGTTGGATAGATTTTTAAAGATTCAGTTTTAAAATTTTTTTGGATGAATTAGCTTTGAATTTTTTATAAATAAAAAAAGTGTAACAAGAGATTTTTCGATGATAGACTGATATAAAAAAGCGTATCTTCTATTTAGAGCCATGATTGAAACCCTATTTAGACTATAAACTATTTTACTAAATTTTTATCGATATTAACAAAACTATTACTTGTGCCTAGAATTGAGGAACAAACTTTTCAATCCTAAGACGAGCTTCGACGACTCCATTTGAAAAGGGAAGTAAGCTCAAAAAAGTCACTTTTATTTTATAATTAAAGGACCAAAGGTTAAAAAAAGGTCAAATATTTTCGGATGAAAAAAATCAGTGACGCTTATGTGGCATAATTTTATTTTATTGTTTTCCGGGTATCCCCTTTTTTTGGTTGACAAAATAGCTTGTTCTCTCTTTTTTGGAAAAGCATCGAAAATAATAAAACTTTTAAAGCACACATCGCTTTAAAACTGATTGATTAAAAGTGAAAATAAAGTGACACAAAAAATAGAGAAACTGCTTTTTTTAGAAAGAAAAATATAAAAAAAGTTGGATAAGTTTTTGGATGAATTAGTTTTATGTTTTTTGGAGGAATTAGCTTTGAATTTTTTATAAATAATAGAAAGTGTAAAACATGATAAAAAAAGCTAGTTATTTTTTTAATAATAGCCAAAAAAAATTTGTTAGATTTTTTAAGGATATTAAAGATTTCTATGAAGTGGAAAAAATACTATCACACATTTAAAATAAAAATGAAAACTTTAAAAATATTCATATAAACTTCAAGGATCACACTGACATGTTTCTTTATCCAATTGATGAAAAAGGTTTTTTTTTCATACATATATTTTTTAATGTCCAAAATACATGGTGATTTAAGATTTTTTCGATTCTAAGATTCTTTTGATTTTTCAATGTTTTTTGAATTTATTTATTTCTTAATTTGAAAAATTAGCAAATTTTAATAACAACAAAATTAAAATAATTATTCAAAGTTTTTCTTATAACAATGTCAAAGAATTTAATTAAAAATGTTTGCTTGTTCTTATTACATCTGTAAGACTTTATTTTTAAAATTATGTAAGATGTTTATTTTTTATGACATTTCCGTATTTACAGACCCCAGAAGACTGTCAGTGGTATAATTTGTTTATTCACTGCAGGATATTACAGAAGTTCTCAAAGAAAATTGCTTTTGAAACTATTTGCGAAATGATAATATTTTGAGTCCCCAATTCTTTCTTGCAGTTTAGATAAGTGATGGTTTAGTAAATGAAAAAATACTGTCTAAAAAGCGATGCTTTTGTGATTGCCAAAGACGAAGTTGGCCACTGCTTTGGAAGAAATTATTTGAAAAAAAAAATTCTAGTTTTTCACAGAGTTTTCCACAATAAAGCGCTTACAGGCGTTATCCTAATCGTATCATGGTGCTTGCATTTGTAGTACCCCAAGTTCCACCAAATTTTGAGCAGGTTTTCTGCACAAGATAATCCTTTTAAGATCGAAAATAATTACCGTCATAAAATTGACAAGTGAGCTCAGGTGGAGAAAAATTTGGATAACCTTTATCGGGGGCATACCCAAGCCCTCGGCGAGTTTTGAAAATTTCGGCTAAATTGCGCGGATTAATCATTTTCCACGCCACTGATAGACTTACAAAAAAAGCCGTCAAAGGGTGTGATCGCTGCCCGCAAGCAAAATTAAAATCCATCGAAGTAAACAGAAAAAAAGAAAACATTGCTTCTAAAAAAAGCGATGATAAACAACGAATGGGAAATCATCAAAGAAGTAGACAAACACTTTCCAAAACATCAAAATTTAGGATGGCAGCGCCAAGCGCAGTTAAACATGTTTTTTAAAAATAGAAACAAAGTCTTTGCTGATCAAAGGTTTCTTTTAATTTATTTCCACGGTTTTGTTCAAAAAAGTCTTTGCTGACCAAAGCAAACACATAGAATTACGATTTTTATGCTTTTTTTCGAGTTCTCTTCCAAAGTGTTTTTCGTTTTAATATGACCGTAATACTTTTTTTATTGTTTAAGTTCACAGGTTTTTAAATTAGAGTAATTTGTTTACTTCAACAACACATTCACCAAATAAAAGCTTTGTTTGTTTTTTTTTTCGTGTCAGCTTCGATGATTTCATGAATTCAGGTAGTACTAGCTTTTTTTCATAATAAAATTATTAAAACGATAGATTTTATATTCGAAAGTGAAATTTGCATATGAGGTTTTTATTTGTGTTTCGCTCTCTCCTCTTTTTTTGTCATCGTTTTTTTATTTGTATTTATTTTAATTTTCTGTACTTTAAACCAATGGCGGAGCTGGTGGCGCAGTGCCGCTGAGCATAAATTAATAAAGCTAACTCTTATTTAAATTCTCTTTCAATCGATTAATCCATTAACAAATTAACAGAAAACAAAGATAAGATTTTGTTTATTTGAGTAGTGACGATAAATTTCGAAAGTAAAATTTGCATATAAGCTTTATATTTCGTTCAATCAAAAATTTAAGACCTTCGGCGGTATCTCATTTTAGTACCGTTCATTTTAGTACCAACTCATTTTAGTACCACTTGGTCAAAAAGTTATTTTTGATGGTAAAATATTACTAATTTGTGTCAAAATAACTTTTATAAGATTGACCAAGTATCCCCATCACAAAATTACTTGCATCCACTTGAAAATTAAGCTTTTTGGCCAAGTGGTACTAAAATGAGTTGGTACTAAAATGAAACATTTTTGGTGCTAAAATGAGTGGTACTAAAATGAACGGTACTAAAATGAGATACCGCCTTCATTTGGTCAATGTGTTGTTGAAGTGAACAAATTACTCTAATTTAAAATAATCGTTGAATTGCTACTGTAAAAAAAGCATTACTTTCATACTGTAACGTTAAAGACCAGTGTTATCGCGCTCCCGCTCCCGCTACCGCTCCCGCTACCGCTCCCGCTCCAAACACATGGAGCGGCTCAGGAGCGGGAGCGGTTCCAGAAGCGCGGGAGCGGAGCGGGAGCGGTTCCGGCGGGAGCGCGCTCCCAAAAGTTTTCAACAGATTTTTTTCTTCTCAAAGAAATAACGAAAATTTAAAATTTCAACAATATTCTTATGCAACATGCAAACAAAAAGCTCCAAAAATAGCAGTTTTTGTTATTTCTTTTTTAAGTTTTGATAAATGTTTAAACATAATATACACACGTGGTCGGAGGACAGATTTTAAAATTTTCGCGACCTTTTTTTCCAAAGGGTCCCCCCTGTAGGTTTTTTCAAATTTTTTTTCAATTTTTGGTGAATTTCTCATTGCTTTTTTCTCATTTTTTATTATTCCAAAACTTTTATCAAGCATGTGCGTATATTGGAAAAAAAATGCGTGAATAATAATCACTATTTCAGTCTCATAAAAAACAGCATGCCTTGAGGTTATTTTACATGTAAAACGGGCTTTTGGTAATTTTTGCTAAGCCCGACGGCAAAATGCCAAAGTAGGAGAACGGCACAATGCCGAAATTTCGATTTTTTTGGGTCCCAACGCGAAAACCGAGTCTCGAAAATGCGAAATTCGGATTCAGCGACCTCGATTACCCCTATACCAAAGAAAATTAGTGACATATCTTCAATGGCACCCGAGATCTGAAAATGCCGTTTTGAACTTCTTCGGCACAAAAAAGTGCCAAAACGGCCCTTTTGGCCAAAAAGACTTTGGATTTGGGCTTGTTAAGCATAGTCGAAAACGTGGGTAAAGTTTAAAAAAGATTCATTTTTTGCTGTGCCAAGCCTTTCAGAATTTCAGCCAGAACGCGTTTTAATGAAAATGCGATTTTTCGAATTGAATGGGTGAAATTCACAGTAAAAAAATTTTTATTGTAAAATTTTGCCTTTGAAAAGAGCTCG
The DNA here is from genome assembly GCA_024447195.1 of Panagrolaimus sp. LJ2414. NCBI lineage: Eukaryota > Metazoa > Nematoda > Chromadorea > Rhabditida > Panagrolaimidae > Panagrolaimus > Panagrolaimus sp. LJ2414. Next base: position 3,275 of record JAMRXY010000162.1, on the reverse strand, counting down.
AAGCGGGAGCGGTAAAAATCAGGAGCGCTCCCGGTAGCGCTCCGGTAGCGGGAGCGGTTCCGGAAGCGCGGGAGCAGGAGCGGTAGCGGGAGCGCAACTTTTTTCGGGAGCGGGAGCGGAGCGGGAGCGGAAAAAGTGGTAGCGCGATAACACTGTTAAAGACTATGGAAATAAATTGAAAGAAATCTTTGATCAGCAAAGACTTGTTTTAATTTTTAAAAGTAAGAAAAACATTTTTAACTGCGCTTGTCGCTGCCATCCTAAATTTCGATGCTTTGGAAAATGTCTGTCTGCTTCTTTGATGATTTCCCGCTTGTTGTTTATCATCGCTTTTTTTACAAGCAATGTTTTCTTTTTTTCTGTTTACTTCGATGGATCATTCTCTTGCTTTTCTAGTTTTAATGCCGAGATCATTTCTCATTCGATGTTTTTTTGCTTAAAAACTAGTACGATTTCAATTTTCTCTCCCTTTTTTCGATTCTAATTTTATAAAAAATGTTAAATGTTACCTTAAACTTCTCTAAATAGTTTGCCGTGTTTTATAAAACACTTATTAAAAATGAGTTATTGTCATTTTCTTTAAAATTTTCCAGTTTTATAAGTACTTTATTAAAATTGTAAAAGTTTAGAAAGTACTTTGATCAATTTGTTAAAACGTTTAAATTTACATTGTTTTACTTAGGCAATAATTTGCATTTATCTTTTTTTCGCAATTTTTTTTCATATTTCTTCGCGTTAATTGTAAAACATCGCTATAATTCTGGGATTTTGTTTTATAGGATAAACAATGGTTGTCTTATTGGTGATAAATTTCATTTATTATATTTCAAGAATTTAAAATGATGTGTATTATCTTTTAAAACAATGGCAACTTTTTAAGTAAGTATTTTATATTGCATAAAAATTAATAATAGAAAATTGAGGTAAAACGACAAACAAACAATACAATAAACATGATAATTAAGTTTCACATAGATGATTGCCATGAGTATCAATAATAATTGCGGGATCATCACCATTGGCATTATCATACTGTGAACGTTCAACATAAATTTTGAAGCAACAATCACTAAAATTTAAATTTTAGCATAAGTTAGAAGGGAAAATATAAGTACTTACGCGCATTTGAATGTCACTTTCTTTTCACCATAATAATCTTTGTAAAAAACATATGCTGCATAAAGAATATTTTTGCCACCTTTTTGATTTACTTCATATTTGTATGGAGAATAAGCATGTCCATTGAGTTCATTAATATAATGTTCAAGGCAATGATGAACAAATCCAAAATTAATCTGCTTTCCGACAGGAAGATGATCATTTTTTGCTGTGCCAAAAAGGATTCTGTAAATAAAAGATTATAACCCAATGTGGAAAAAATAGGTTAATCGATTACCTCCATCATCCCGAAAACTTTGAGCTTGATTTGCTAAAGCATTTCGAGATCCATAGAGAAAGGTACCGATAAAAGGCTTGGCTTTAACTCGATCTGCAGATTTAGATATCATTCCGTAATCAAGAAGATAAACTTTATTGGCATCATGAACATCAACAGCAAAGTTTTCAGGCTAAAAAAGGATCAATATTTAAATCGATCGCTTTTTAGGTTTTACAAATATTCTTCGAAAGAATCTTAACCAAACAAGGGATAAAACCCTTAGTCATAATTAAAAAAAGTAATCACTGTAAAAAATCATTCTAACCAACCTTAATATCATGGTGAACCAAATCCCGCTTATGTACAGCTTCAAGACCAGATAAAGCATGTTTCAAAGTTCCAACTTGTTCTGCCATTGACACAGAATTTTCACGTTGGAGCTTTTCAAAATCACTAAGATTCATCCCTGTCTAAAAAAAGAGAGCCCATTTTTATACCGTAATATAAACGTAATATAAGCTTACTAATTTCATAACAAAAAATGACAACTTTTTTGTGCCAATGGAATTTTCATCTGGTTCGGCTTCATATCTTCCAAAGTTACATGCAGTTAACAATAAAGCATTCGATTCAGCATTTATATTATCATGCAAAATTTTATATTCTTTTGGCATTCGACCATGAGCAACATGCTTAATAAATTTCATTGCAAAGAAGAATCCATTTTTGCGCACTAGGGCGATACTTCCAAATCCACCGACACCAATGTATGCCAGAATCTGAAAGAATGTGAATCAAAAAATGATTTAATTTCCTGAATAAATTACTTCAAAGCCTTCAACAAATGTTCCAACTTCTGGACAGAACATTTCTTCAATACAATTCAAAGAATCTTGAGAAAGATTTTGCTTGTAAAGTTCTTTAAGTTCTTCAACTTTTTCATCACTTAATGCAGTGCCGCATCTCGCTAACAGTTCATCTTGTCCAATTGGAACATGAATTGGTGATGCTTGATTCTGTAGCGGTTCATTAGGGTTAATTAACCGTTGAGAAGCATGAAACTGGGAAACGGCTGGCTGCTGACTTTCATTATTTTCCTGTTGTCGAGGAAATTCAAAAGAATTAAGCAAATGATCACTTTTAATTGCATTTTTAAACATTTTTGATTTAAATTTTCGGGTAACTGGCAATTCAGGTTCATTTCCACCATAATCAGAATTTTCGTATGCCGCAATATGAAGGGAAAGAGTGCTAACATTGATTTGACTTAATTTAGCAGATTTTGCCTTTGATTCATTGTTTTCTGGACTTTCAGAATCTTTTGTAACAAATACACTTGAAAAACATGAATTCTTCAAAAAAAGTTTTGGAGATTCATTACGGTGTTTATCTGCAAAAATTTGGTTTTTCTTTAATTTTTGTGATTATCGTAAAATACGTGTTTAAATATTTAAAATATATGCTGAGAAATTTTTTTGGATATTACTGTCACTTTTTTGCCAACTTAAATTTTTCGCAATGTCTTTAGCTTTCATGAAATCAAAAATCATAGTTTTCCGCTGTAGTAATTTCTTACAAGGAAATCATCAAAAGTGAAAATTGGGTTTTTAAACGAAATATGCATTTTTGGAATGGTTTTTGGCTCTTAACAAACATACTTAAACATTACGTGCCCGTATTTAGGAAACGATACTTTTATGTCACTTTGAAATTTTGTTTGGCATTGAATTTTGAAGAGAAAATCAACTTTATTAAATGAACGTCAGTGACAGTGGCGCACTCGATCACTGATGAATTTGCATAAATTTATTGAAAAAAATTTGAATAATCCTTTTAATTCAGAAAATGTTTAAAAAATTTCACGAATGGGTTCGAACCATGGATTTCTTGGTTGATA
>JAMRXY010000161.1:0-28866 GCA_024447195.1 Panagrolaimus sp. LJ2414 | reverse complement strand
ACGGCCATGCACCACCATCCACCAAATCATGAAAAAGCTATCAATCTGTCAATCCTTATAGTGTCTAGACCGGGTGAGTTTTCCCGTGTTGAGTCAAATTAAGCCGCAGGCTCCACTTCTGGTGGTGACCTTCCGTCAATTCCTTTAAGTTTCAACTTTGCAACCATACTTCCCCCGGAACCAAAAGACTTTCGTTTCCGGGAAGCTCGTTTCAAGGGCAAATATAAAATATCCACCCGAAACTCGCTAGATGGCATAGTTTACGGTCAGAACTAGGGCGGTATCTGATCGCCTTCGATCCTCTGACTTTCGTTCTTGATTAATGAAAACATTCTTGGCAAATGCCTTCGCTGTAGTTCGTCTCGCAAGGGTCCACGAATTTCACCTCTCGCCCTGCGATACGGATGCCCCCGTTTGTTCCTTTTAATCATTACTATGGTAAGTAAAACCAATAAAACATGAACCATAGTCATGTTCTATTATTCCATGCAAAACCATACAAGCTTACGCCTGTTTTGAGCACTCTGATTTATTCAAAGTAAACTCAATAGATTCCGTATGCCCCGAAAGACATAAAAAAATCTATTAAAAAACATTTAGTATTAGTTACAATCCAAAGGATGAACTAACCTATCATGTACAGATCCAACTACGAGCTTTTTAACCGCAACAACAATTCAATGCAGTATGAGAGCTGGAATTACCGCGGCTGCTGGCACCAGACTTGCCCTCTCATTGATACTCTTTAATGATTTTAAAATCAAACCATTCCAATGATCCATCCCCGAAGGAATAGATCTTGTCATTTCTCGTCACTACCTCCTCGTACTGAGAGTGGGTAATTTTCGCGCCTGCTGCCTTCCTTGGATGTAAACGCCGTTTCTCAGGCATTTTCTCCGGAGTCGTACCCTAATACTCCGTTATCCGTCAAAACCATATAAGTACTATATACTTATATAGAAAGTTGATAGATCAGACACTTGAATGACATATCGTCGGTACAAGACCATACGATTAGCATGATATATTCAGTTTCAACACAAAACATTCCGAAGAATGCTTGGTTTTAATACTAATATACGCAATATTTCCATGAAGGAAATATCTTTTATGCATGTATTAGCTCCAGAATTACCACAGTTATCCATGTAGGATAAAAGTCAAAATCAAGTAAATTTTAGCTGTTATAATGAGCCATACGCGGTTTCGTGTTAAATACACATGTACTTAGACATGCATGGCTTAATCTTTGAAATGACCACATCAATCAGACAGGATCAATCAGATATATGTTTCTTTCGAATACAAATATATCTTATATATATCAAAACATATATAAATATGTTTTAGACTTTCAAAGTCACATCGCTTTTTTACTAGTATAAAAATTCCATAAAGAATAGTTATAAGCTAGTTTCCTTTGACATATAGTCAGCATAATTAGATATATCCATTAAAAATGAATATAAATAAACGAACGAGCAAACATTCATTACAAATGTCACGCTCTTATATCTCAAAATACATAGTAAAAGATGTTCCAAATTCATGGAATCTCACCTTATACCATATCGCAAAGGAATGCAGAAAGAGTCATAAACTTCCAAAAGTTTTCATATAGTAATGCATATAAACACATACTAAATTCAACTTCCTTCTTTCACTTCTCTTCTTTCCCTTACATCTAAGAAATAAAGGTATATAAATAAAAAAGCACCCCAAACATAACTTTTTTTTCGGATAGAGGACATTGAGTTTAACCGAGAAAATGCATTTTTGAACCTCTCATCCCCTATATGGGGTACCTAGGGGTCACAAAAATCTACAAAATTGATGAAAAAAAATTTTTCTTAAAAGCTTCCAAATGGTCCATAAATGCTTACAAAAGCTTAGAAACGACTCCAAACATATAAAAATTACTTAAAAAAGCTTAATAATTAATAAAAACTATTAAAAATAGCTTCAGGAACACAAATTAAAAAAATTTTGACTTATGCCCCTTCATCCATAAATCACAAAAAATTTTATGTCCTTGCCCGCATTCAACAAAGTTTTATGAATGGAGGAAAGCGCATAAAACTCAAATATTGTCCCAAATGGTCCCAAATGATCCCAAATGGCCCAAAAATGCTTACAAAAGCTTAGAAATGGCTTTAAGCATGTTAAAATTACTTACAAATGCTTAATAATTAATAAAAACTATTAAAAATAGCTTCAGGAACACAAATTTAAAAAATTTTGACTTATGCCCCTTCATCCATAAATCACAAAAACATTTATGTCCTTGCCCACATTCATGAATTTTTCATGAATGGAGGAAAGGGCATAAAACTCAAATTCGGTCCCAAATGATCTAAAATGATCCCAAATGGCCCCAAAATGCTTAGAAATTACTTAAAACATGTCTAAAATGCTTATTTAATTATATTAAAGCAATATCACAACAAAAATAGCCTCAGGGACATACATCTTAGAACAGGGACATATATGCTTAAAAGGGGCACAAAGGGATAAAAATGGGGACATGGGGGTAAGCTATAACTCAGAAATGGGTCATGGAGGTAGGACATAGCTTTAAAATGGGAATTTAAGCTAATTCCCCATTAAAAAATAGCCTTAGGAACACAAATTAAAAAATTTTAAATTTATGCACTTTCATCCATAAATCACAAAAAAATCTATGCCTTTTATCCATTCAACAAAATTTCATGAATGGAGGAAAGTGCATAAAATTCAAATACTGTCCCAAATGGTCCCGAATGGTCCCACATGGTCCAAAAATGCTTAGAAATGGCTTTAAACATGTTAAAATTGTTTACAAAAGCTTAATAATTAATAAAAACTATTAAAAATAGCTTCAGGAACACAAATTAAAAAATTTTAAATTTATGCACTTTCATCCATAAATCACAAAAAATTTTATGTCCTTGCCCGCATTCAACAAAATTTCATGAATGGAGGAAAGGGCATAAAATTCAAATATTGTCCCAAATGATCCCAAATGGTCAATAAAAGCTTAGAAATGCCTTCAAACATGTTAAAATTATATCCACAAGCTTAATAAACCTAACAATTATCAAAAAATAGCCTTAAGGGCGCGAAATAAAATTATTATTATCAGGGTCCTTTTCAACACAAAAAAATTCCATACAAACAAAAAATCACAAAAAAATTTTATTAAATTTAATTTTTTACCACACAAATATCTCTACAAATGTTTAAAAAAAGAAAGAAAATGAAAAAACATTTCAAAAGAACAAAAAAGAATCAAAAAGAATTTCTTTCTGCCATGACAGAACTTTGTCATTTTTATTTGACCTACATTTCTCTACTATCCTTGCAATGCCAAACATTTCTTCTCTACTTGCAATGCCAAACTGAATCATATTCATTATATCTTTAATCATATCATTCCTTACGGAATGATTGGTAAAATACCAATCTTAAATTTTCGTTCCAAAATGGAACGAATCTTAAATTTTTGTTCCAAAATGGAACGAATCTTAAATTTTCGTTCCAAAATGGAACGAATCTTAAATTTCCGTTCCAAAACGGAACGAGTCTGAAATTTTCACTTCAAAATGAAGTGAATCTTTGAATTTTCACTGCAAAGTGTTAGATTTTTACTTTGACAAATCTAACAAATTTGCAAAGTGTTAGATTTTTACTTTGACAAATCTAACAAATTTGCAAAGTGTTAGATTTTTACTTTGACAAATCTAACAAATTTGCAAAGTGTTAGATTTTTACTTTGACAAATCTAAATGTATATTGTCTTAGATAATGTCTGAGATAAAGTCTTAGATAATGTCTAAGATAATGTCTGAGATAAAGTCTTAGGTCTAAGATAAGCTCATAAGGGTGTGTAATGGAAAAGCCAAGTGGCTAAGCGGAATGACAACTCCGCTGAGTTGTATTCAACAGTTTTAAACTGCCGTTTAAATGTTGAAAAATCAACAATGTTGAAAAATCGCCATTGTTGAAAAATCAACAATGTTGAAAAATCAACAATGTTTGTTTCATGCCAAAAGTCGACATGAAACACAAATCTTTACAAACGACAAAAAAATATAAGTGGTTCAAAAATCGACTTATGGAACAAATGGCATAAAAAATGCAAATTATACGAGTTGAACGCATGAACAAAAAATATGCATTTCATCAATGACCATATCCAATGAAGGATAAAGTCAAAAACAAAATGCAAAACATGCATCAACCCATATAAAATGGATTCATTATTCCTACAGACCAATAAAAAAGTCGATATGAAACACAAATATTTCATATAAAAACAGATTATCCAATCTTCAGCTAAGTCTCAACAGATCGCAGCATAAACGCTGCTCTACTGAGAACAACACTGAGACCAGTAATCAAGTCGTTTGCAAGAAATCTTACACCCCGGCACTTAACCTTAGTAATAAGGCTTTATCAAAGGATTCGGAATTACCCAAATCCTTCGGGACATATAATGGGGCAGTACTACATTCAATAAAGAATGCATTTATAAGCCATCTCGACACCGAGATGCAAAAGTATTATTGCTTTGTCTAGGATGGATTCTGACTTAGAGGCTTTCAGTCATAAGCCACCAGACGTAGCATCACGCCATTATTCTATCGAATAAGCGTATATACCAAATGTCTGGACCTGCGGTTCCTCTCGTACTAAGCAGGACTACTATCGCAATAACTATCATGTACAGTAGGGTAAAACTAACCTGTCTCGCGACGGTCTAAACCCAGCTCACGTTCCCTATTAGTGGGTGAACAATCCAACGCTTTACGAATTCTGCTTCGTAATGATAGGAAGAGCCGACATCGAAGGATCAAAAAGCAACGTCGCTATGGACGCTTGGCTGCCACAAGCCAGTTATCCCTATGGTAACTTTTCTGACACCTCTTGTTATAAACTTCATAATCCAAAAGGATCGATAGGCCACGCTTTAACGGTCTGTATTCGTACTGAGAATCAAGATCAAGAATACTTTTCTCCTTTTAGTCTACGTGAGGTTTCTGTCCTCACTGAGTATTCCTTAGGACACCTGCGTTACTATTTGACAGATGTACCGCCCCAGTCAAACTCCCCGCCTGACAATGTCATCAGTGCGGATCATATCTCTTTCAAAAAGAAATATTTAAATCAAAAAGAATTTTCTAAAGAAAAATCTCCGTATTACTGAATAAGTAAAGAGTCGATAAAAGTAGGGGTATTTCACCGTTGACCGAAGTCTCCCCCTTATACTACACCTCTTATGACTCTTCACAAAGTCAGACTAGAGTCAAGCTCAATAGGGTCTTCTTTCCCCGCTGTATTTGCCAAGCCCGTTCCCTTGGCTGTGATTTCGCTAGATAGTAGATAGGGACAGTGGGAATCTCGTTAATCCATTCGTGCGCGTCAGGACTTATCTGACGAGGCATTTGGCTACCTTAAGAGAGTCATAGTTACTCCCGCCGTTTACCCGCGCTTATATAAATTTCTTTAGATTAACATTCAGAGCACTGGGCAGAAATCACAAATAGTCAACGCACATAAACGCCTTCTATTTGCTCTGTTTTAATTAGACAGTCGGATTCCCCGAGTCCGTGTCAGTTCTAAGCTAATCGTTAAGTGTATATTGACGTTCTATCCGTAAGAATAAAACAAGTTTAAAAATTCCACAGTAAAAATTAAACACTAGTCCAAGTTCATTCCGAAGAAATTCCTCAAACATGATCTAATTCTTAAAGTTTCATTTAAAAACCCAATATACTCGATTCTTAGAGCCAATCCTTTTCCCGAAGTTACGGATCTAATTTGCCGACTTCCCTTACCTACATTATTCTATCGACCAGAGGCTATTCACCTTGAAAACCTGATGCGGAATAAGGTACGGCTATGGAATACATTATTAGGGATCCCTCATATTTTCAAGGGCCATATATAGCAATCAGAACATAACAAAAACCGTTATGCTTTTCAATACCTTTAACCATATCTCGAGATGATCTCATTCCATGGTCAAAATATCTTAAATAGAGAAGAGATCTCTATTCTGAACTATATATGACGTATATGAGTTCATATAACGTTACCGTCCCTTATTTAAATTCCGAAGAATAAAAATAATCGTATTCTCATAGTGTAGGAATATTAACCTACTTCCCTTTCAGAATACATGCGAATCCATATAAATACGAAAACACACATAATGAAAATGGCATGCGCCATTTCTTTAGGACCGACTGACCCACATTCAAATACTGTTCACGTGGAAACCTTTTTCACTTCGGCCTTCAAGGATCTCACTTGAATGTTTGCTACTATCACCAAGATCTGCACTAGTAGAAGCTCCAGTCCATTTTACAATGAAAACCTTCAACGCTAACTACTACACCCTCCTACATGTTATACTCTGTTTTCACATAGTATAACAGTAAAGTATAGGTCTTTCGCTAGAGCGCCATCCATTTTCAGGGCTAGTTGATTCGGCAGGTGAGTTGTTACACACTCCTTAGCGGTTTACAACTTCCATGTCCACCGTCCTGCTGTCAATATCAACTAACACCTTTTATGGGGTCTCATGAGCAAAAAGTTTGGCACCTTAACTTTACTTGCGGTTCATCCCGCATCGCCAGTTCTGCTTACCAAAAATGGCCCACTTTCAACTATTATATTCAATGCTCATGTTCAATTAAGAAACATAAACATCATACCCATTAAGAGTATGAGAATAGGTTGAGAACATTTCGTTCCCAAGACCTCTAATCGTTCGCTTTACCGAGTATAACTATTAAAAATTAGTTGAAGCTATCCTAAGGGAAACTTCGGAGGGAACCAGCTACTAGATGGTTCGATTAGTCTTTCGCCCCTATACCCAAGTCAGACGATCGATTTGCACGTCAGAACCGCTTCGGACTTCCATCAGAGTTTCCTCTGACTTCATCCTGCTCAGGCATAGTTCACCATCTTTCGGGTCTCATTGCATATGCTCTATCTCCACCCATTTGCAAGCAAATTAGATGGGACTATACTACTTGCTTTTCCGTAGAAAAACAATCATATATCATATTCGATAAAGAATACTTTACTTTCATTACGCCAATGAGTTTTGAACACTCAATGACTCGCACATACAATAAACTCCTTGGTCCGTGTTTCAAGACGGGACATATAGGTGATTGTCTTTTATACTGATATTTAATAGATATCATAAAGCATTTATACGGATCAAATAAAAAAGCCAACGCAAGCGTTAACTTTAATATAAAACCAGTCAAATACCATCTTTTATCCATTAAAGGGCAATTAACCAAAAACTTTTTCCATTATACCAGGATACACATCCGAAGATATGCCCTCTAATATAATTTCAAAAGTCTCAATCAATTGTATCAGCACAATGGCAACAAGTGCATCATATATTCGCAAACTGCAGCCATCAAATAAATCTTTCGAAAATATTTAACAACCCGTTAAACGAATAATACAACTTATTATTACCATCTTTCGACAACTCTATACGCTTCCACTCATTCAGTTTCACGTACTATTTAACTCTCTCTTCAGAGTTCTTTTCAACTTTCCCTCACGGTACTTGTTTGCTATCGGATTCATACATATATTTAGCTTTAGGTGAAGTTTACCACCTACTTTGGGCTGTGTTTCCAAACAACCCGACTCAAAGCATAAATCAAATGAAATGCATAAAATATCTTAACAGGTCTATCACCTTCTATGGAACTCTAGTCAAAGAGAACTTAAGATATTATACATTCCATAATAATAAATGCTATACGCTACAGTTCGCTTTGCCATTACAACAAAGAGATTCAGCGCTGAGCTTATCCCGTTTCACTCGCAGTTACTAAGGGAATCCTTTTTAGTTTCTTTTCCTCCGCTTACTGATATGCTTAAGTTCAGCGGGTAGTCACACTTGATTTGAGATCATAAAAGTCGAAATATATTTCTCATTATTCCACATATATATATGAAAAGAGTTAAACTTTTATCTCGAACAATAATCAAATTGTCGATTCAAGTACTCTATCATATATAAATATGAAATAACGCATTATCCGAAGATAAAACGAAATATATTTCTATATAGTTAAGCAAAGCTATAAAGTTATTCCATCAAAGGAATATAACCAAAAGTCTTTACTTTCCCATACAAAAGGCCTAATAAACCTTTCAACTATCATAGCTCCATGAAAGAACTATAGTATAGATATATGATTCTCAAACAAATGTGCCAATGGTTAAAAACCATCGGCGCAATTTGCATTCGAAACTTTTTCATTCATGTAGTTTGCAAGTCATGAAAAATAACGCATTTTGCTGCGTTCTTCATCGATGTATGAACCGAGTGATCCACTGAATAAGCTTATTTATATATAAGTTTATATGACTATGTTTTATATCAAACAAAACATTATCTGGCGGATTTCGTTTTACGGAAAACCTCATTAATTCTATATTAACCCAAAAAAGGATTAATACTGTCCATAAAAGTTTAATATAAGCACGGCGATCACACTTATAACTTTTATGACAGAAACCAGACAAAAAGCCGTTCCGTTCACATATAGAAAGCTCCAATATTAACAAGGCGAATTTTTATATTTAAAATTCTTGTAATGATCCGGCCTGCAGGTTCACCTACGGCCACCTTGTTACGACTTTTGCCCGGTTCAAGCCAATGCGATCAAATTGATTTTCATCTGTATTCTTATCCGTAAGAATAAAAATACAAACAATCCTCAATCTTCTCGAATTAACCCAGTTCCGGGCAGCGACGGGCGGTGTGTACAAAGGACAGGGACGTAATCAGCGTAAGCTGATGACTTACACTTACTTGAAGTTCCTCGTTCACGAATAATAATTACAATATTCGATCCCAAATACGGAATAATTTGACTCGTTTACCAATTCTTTTCAGAAATGGTCACACGCGCTGCAATTTTCATTGTAGCGCGCGTGCAGCCCCAGACATCTTAGGGCATCACAGACCTGTTATTGCTGGGTTTCTTACGACTGGAACGCCGCAAATCCCATTAAGAAGAAAAGTTTTTAATGAAATCCCCATAAGAGAAAACATATAAAAAAAACTTTCTATTTAATTAAGCTCCAATCTCGTTCGTTATCGGAATTAACCAGACAAATCAATCCACGAACTAAGAACGGCCATGCACCACCATCCACCAAATCATGAAAAAGCTATCAATCTGTCAATCCTTATAGTGTCTAGACCGGGTGAGTTTTCCCGTGTTGAGTCAAATTAAGCCGCAGGCTCCACTTCTGGTGGTGACCTTCCGTCAATTCCTTTAAGTTTCAACTTTGCAACCATACTTCCCCCGGAACCAAAAGACTTTCGTTTCCGGGAAGCTCGTTTCAAGGGCAAATATAAAATATCCACCCGAAACTCGCTAGATGGCATAGTTTACGGTCAGAACTAGGGCGGTATCTGATCGCCTTCGATCCTCTGACTTTCGTTCTTGATTAATGAAAACATTCTTGGCAAATGCCTTCGCTGTAGTTCGTCTCGCAAGGGTCCACGAATTTCACCTCTCGCCCTGCGATACGGATGCCCCCGTTTGTTCCTTTTAATCATTACTATGGTAAGTAAAACCAATAAAACATGAACCATAGTCATGTTCTATTATTCCATGCAAAACCATACAAGCTTACGCCTGTTTTGAGCACTCTGATTTATTCAAAGTAAACTCAATAGATTCCGTATGCCCCGAAAGACATAAAAAAATCTATTAAAAAACATTTAGTATTAGTTACAATCCAAAGGATGAACTAACCTATCATGTACAGATCCAACTACGAGCTTTTTAACCGCAACAACAATTCAATGCAGTATGAGAGCTGGAATTACCGCGGCTGCTGGCACCAGACTTGCCCTCTCATTGATACTCTTTAATGATTTTAAAATCAAACCATTCCAATGATCCATCCCCGAAGGAATAGATCTTGTCATTTCTCGTCACTACCTCCTCGTACTGAGAGTGGGTAATTTTCGCGCCTGCTGCCTTCCTTGGATGTAAACGCCGTTTCTCAGGCATTTTCTCCGGAGTCGTACCCTAATACTCCGTTATCCGTCAAAACCATATAAGTACTATATACTTATATAGAAAGTTGATAGATCAGACACTTGAATGACATATCGTCGGTACAAGACCATACGATTAGCATGATATATTCAGTTTCAACACAAAACATTCCGAAGAATGCTTGGTTTTAATACTAATATACGCAATATTTCCATGAAGGAAATATCTTTTATGCATGTATTAGCTCCAGAATTACCACAGTTATCCATGTAGGATAAAAGTCAAAATCAAGTAAATTTTAGCTGTTATAATGAGCCATACGCGGTTTCGTGTTAAATACACATGTACTTAGACATGCATGGCTTAATCTTTGAAATGACCACATCAATCAGACAGGATCAATCAGATATATGTTTCTTTCGAATACAAATATATCTTATATATATCAAAACATATATAAATATGTTTTAGACTTTCAAAGTCACATCGCTTTTTTACTAGTATAAAAATTCCATAAAGAATAGTTATAAGCTAGTTTCCTTTGACATATAGTCAGCATAATTAGATATATCCATTAAAAATGAATATAAATAAACGAACGAGCAAACATTCATTACAAATGTCACGCTCTTATATCTCAAAATACATAGTAAAAGATGTTCCAAATTCATGGAATCTCACCTTATACCATATCGCAAAGGAATGCAGAAAGAGTCATAAACTTCCAAAAGTTTTCATATAGTAATGCATATAAACACATACTAAATTCAACTTCCTTCTTTCACTTCTCTTCTTTCCCTTACATCTAAGAAATAAAGGTATATAAATAAAAAAGCACCCCAAACATAACTTTTTTTTCGGATAGAGGACATTGAGTTTAACCGAGAAAATGCATTTTTGAACCTCTCATCCCCTATATGGGGTACCTAGGGGTCACAAAAATCTACAAAATTGATGAAAAAAAATTTTTCTTAAAAGCTTCCAAATGGTCCATAAATGCTTACAAAAGCTTAGAAACGACTCCAAACATATAAAAATTACTTAAAAAAGCTTAATAATTAATAAAAACTATTAAAAATAGCTTCAGGAACACAAATTAAAAAAATTTTGACTTATGCCCCTTCATCCATAAATCACAAAAAATTTTATGTCCTTGCCCGCATTCAACAAAGTTTTATGAATGGAGGAAAGCGCATAAAACTCAAATATTGTCCCAAATGGTCCCAAATGATCCCAAATGGCCCAAAAATGCTTACAAAAGCTTAGAAATGGCTTTAAGCATGTTAAAATTACTTACAAATGCTTAATAATTAATAAAAACTATTAAAAATAGCTTCAGGAACACAAATTTAAAAAATTTTGACTTATGCCCCTTCATCCATAAATCACAAAAACATTTATGTCCTTGCCCACATTCATGAATTTTTCATGAATGGAGGAAAGGGCATAAAACTCAAATTCGGTCCCAAATGATCTAAAATGATCCCAAATGGCCCCAAAATGCTTAGAAATTACTTAAAACATGTCTAAAATGCTTATTTAATTATATTAAAGCAATATCACAACAAAAATAGCCTCAGGGACATACATCTTAGAACAGGGACATATATGCTTAAAAGGGGCACAAAGGGATAAAAATGGGGACATGGGGGTAAGCTATAACTCAGAAATGGGTCATGGAGGTAGGACATAGCTTTAAAATGGGAATTTAAGCTAATTCCCCATTAAAAAATAGCCTTAGGAACACAAATTAAAAAATTTTAAATTTATGCACTTTCATCCATAAATCACAAAAAAATCTATGCCTTTTATCCATTCAACAAAATTTCATGAATGGAGGAAAGTGCATAAAATTCAAATACTGTCCCAAATGGTCCCGAATGGTCCCACATGGTCCAAAAATGCTTAGAAATGGCTTTAAACATGTTAAAATTGTTTACAAAAGCTTAATAATTAATAAAAACTATTAAAAATAGCTTCAGGAACACAAATTAAAAAATTTTAAATTTATGCACTTTCATCCATAAATCACAAAAAATTTTATGTCCTTGCCCGCATTCAACAAAATTTCATGAATGGAGGAGAAAGGGCATAAAATTCAAATATTGTCCCAAATGATCCCAAATGGTCAATAAAAGCTTAGAAATGCCTTCAAACATGTTAAAATTATATCCACAAGCTTAATAAACCTAACAATTATCAAAAAATAGCCTTAAGGGCGCGAAATAAAATTATTATTATCAGGGTCCTTTTCAACACAAAAAAATTCCATACAAACAAAAAATCACAAAAAAATTTTATTAAATTTAATTTTTTACCACACAAATATCTCTACAAATGTTTAAAAAAAGAAAGAAAATGAAAAAACATTTCAAAAGAACAAAAAAGAATCAAAAAGAATTTCTTTCTGCCATGACAGAACTTTGTCATTTTTATTTGACCTACATTTCTCTACTATCCTTGCAATGCCAAACATTTCTTCTCTACTTGCAATGCCAAACTGAATCATATTCATTATATCTTTAATCATATCATTCCTTACGGAATGATTGGTAAAATACCAATCTTAAATTTTCGTTCCAAAATGGAACGAATCTTAAATTTTTGTTCCAAAATGGAACGAATCTTAAATTTTCGTTCCAAAATGGAACGAATCTTAAATTTCCGTTCCAAAACGGAACGAGTCTGAAATTTTCACTTCAAAATGAAGTGAATCTTTGAATTTTCACTGCAAAGTGTTAGATTTTTACTTTGACAAATCTAACAAATTTGCAAAGTGTTAGATTTTTACTTTGACAAATCTAACAAATTTGCAAAGTGTTAGATTTTTACTTTGACAAATCTAACAAATTTGCAAAGTGTTAGATTTTTACTTTGACAAATCTAAATGTATATTGTCTTAGATAATGTCTGAGATAAAGTCTTAGATAATGTCTAAGATAATGTCTGAGATAAAGTCTTAGGTCTAAGATAAGCTCATAAGGGTGTGTAATGGAAAAGCCAAGTGGCTAAGCGGAATGACAACTCCGCTGAGTTGTATTCAACAGTTTTAAACTGCCGTTTAAATGTTGAAAAATCAACAATGTTGAAAAATCGCCATTGTTGAAAAATCAACAATGTTGAAAAATCAACAATGTTTGTTTCATGCCAAAAGTCGACATGAAACACAAATCTTTACAAACGACAAAAAAATATAAGTGGTTCAAAAATCGACTTATGGAACAAATGGCATAAAAAATGCAAATTATACGAGTTGAACGCATGAACAAAAAATATGCATTTCATCAATGACCATATCCAATGAAGGATAAAGTCAAAAACAAAATGCAAAACATGCATCAACCCATATAAAATGGATTCATTATTCCTACAGACCAATAAAAAAGTCGATATGAAACACAAATATTTCATATAAAAACAGATTATCCAATCTTCAGCTAAGTCTCAACAGATCGCAGCATAAACGCTGCTCTACTGAGAACAACACTGAGACCAGTAATCAAGTCGTTTGCAAGAAATCTTACACCCCGGCACTTAACCTTAGTAATAAGGCTTTATCAAAGGATTCGGAATTACCCAAATCCTTCGGGACATATAATGGGGCAGTACTACATTCAATAAAGAATGCATTTATAAGCCATCTCGACACCGAGATGCAAAAGTATTATTGCTTTGTCTAGGATGGATTCTGACTTAGAGGCTTTCAGTCATAAGCCACCAGACGTAGCATCACGCCATTATTCTATCGAATAAGCGTATATACCAAATGTCTGGACCTGCGGTTCCTCTCGTACTAAGCAGGACTACTATCGCAATAACTATCATGTACAGTAGGGTAAAACTAACCTGTCTCGCGACGGTCTAAACCCAGCTCACGTTCCCTATTAGTGGGTGAACAATCCAACGCTTTACGAATTCTGCTTCGTAATGATAGGAAGAGCCGACATCGAAGGATCAAAAAGCAACGTCGCTATGGACGCTTGGCTGCCACAAGCCAGTTATCCCTATGGTAACTTTTCTGACACCTCTTGTTATAAACTTCATAATCCAAAAGGATCGATAGGCCACGCTTTAACGGTCTGTATTCGTACTGAGAATCAAGATCAAGAATACTTTTCTCCTTTTAGTCTACGTGAGGTTTCTGTCCTCACTGAGTATTCCTTAGGACACCTGCGTTACTATTTGACAGATGTACCGCCCCAGTCAAACTCCCCGCCTGACAATGTCATCAGTGCGGATCATATCTCTTTCAAAAAGAAATATTTAAATCAAAAAGAATTTTCTAAAGAAAAATCTCCGTATTACTGAATAAGTAAAGAGTCGATAAAAGTAGGGGTATTTCACCGTTGACCGAAGTCTCCCCCTTATACTACACCTCTTATGACTCTTCACAAAGTCAGACTAGAGTCAAGCTCAATAGGGTCTTCTTTCCCCGCTGTATTTGCCAAGCCCGTTCCCTTGGCTGTGATTTCGCTAGATAGTAGATAGGGACAGTGGGAATCTCGTTAATCCATTCGTGCGCGTCAGGACTTATCTGACGAGGCATTTGGCTACCTTAAGAGAGTCATAGTTACTCCCGCCGTTTACCCGCGCTTATATAAATTTCTTTAGATTAACATTCAGAGCACTGGGCAGAAATCACAAATAGTCAACGCACATAAACGCCTTCTATTTGCTCTGTTTTAATTAGACAGTCGGATTCCCCGAGTCCGTGTCAGTTCTAAGCTAATCGTTAAGTGTATATTGACGTTCTATCCGTAAGAATAAAACAAGTTTAAAAATTCCACAGTAAAAATTAAACACTAGTCCAAGTTCATTCCGAAGAAATTCCTCAAACATGATCTAATTCTTAAAGTTTCATTTAAAAACCCAATATACTCGATTCTTAGAGCCAATCCTTTTCCCGAAGTTACGGATCTAATTTGCCGACTTCCCTTACCTACATTATTCTATCGACCAGAGGCTATTCACCTTGAAAACCTGATGCGGAATAAGGTACGGCTATGGAATACATTATTAGGGATCCCTCATATTTTCAAGGGCCATATATAGCAATCAGAACATAACAAAAACCGTTATGCTTTTCAATACCTTTAACCATATCTCGAGATGATCTCATTCCATGGTCAAAATATCTTAAATAGAGAAGAGATCTCTATTCTGAACTATATATGACGTATATGAGTTCATATAACGTTACCGTCCCTTATTTAAATTCCGAAGAATAAAAATAATCGTATTCTCATAGTGTAGGAATATTAACCTACTTCCCTTTCAGAATACATGCGAATCCATATAAATACGAAAACACACATAATGAAAATGGCATGCGCCATTTCTTTAGGACCGACTGACCCACATTCAAATACTGTTCACGTGGAAACCTTTTTCACTTCGGCCTTCAAGGATCTCACTTGAATGTTTGCTACTATCACCAAGATCTGCACTAGTAGAAGCTCCAGTCCATTTTACAATGAAAACCTTCAACGCTAACTACTACACCCTCCTACATGTTATACTCTGTTTTCACATAGTATAACAGTAAAGTATAGGTCTTTCGCTAGAGCGCCATCCATTTTCAGGGCTAGTTGATTCGGCAGGTGAGTTGTTACACACTCCTTAGCGGTTTACAACTTCCATGTCCACCGTCCTGCTGTCAATATCAACTAACACCTTTTATGGGGTCTCATGAGCAAAAAGTTTGGCACCTTAACTTTACTTGCGGTTCATCCCGCATCGCCAGTTCTGCTTACCAAAAATGGCCCACTTTCAACTATTATATTCAATGCTCATGTTCAATTAAGAAACATAAACATCATACCCATTAAGAGTATGAGAATAGGTTGAGAACATTTCGTTCCCAAGACCTCTAATCGTTCGCTTTACCGAGTATAACTATTAAAAATTAGTTGAAGCTATCCTAAGGGAAACTTCGGAGGGAACCAGCTACTAGATGGTTCGATTAGTCTTTCGCCCCTATACCCAAGTCAGACGATCGATTTGCACGTCAGAACCGCTTCGGACTTCCATCAGAGTTTCCTCTGACTTCATCCTGCTCAGGCATAGTTCACCATCTTTCGGGTCTCATTGCATATGCTCTATCTCCACCCATTTGCAAGCAAATTAGATGGGACTATACTACTTGCTTTTCCGTAGAAAAACAATCATATATCATATTCGATAAAGAATACTTTACTTTCATTACGCCAATGAGTTTTGAACACTCAATGACTCGCACATACAATAAACTCCTTGGTCCGTGTTTCAAGACGGGACATATAGGTGATTGTCTTTTATACTGATATTTAATAGATATCATAAAGCATTTATACGGATCAAATAAAAAAGCCAACGCAAGCGTTAACTTTAATATAAAACCAGTCAAATACCATCTTTTATCCATTAAAGGGCAATTAACCAAAAACTTTTTCCATTATACCAGGATACACATCCGAAGATATGCCCTCTAATATAATTTCAAAAGTCTCAATCAATTGTATCAGCACAATGGCAACAAGTGCATCATATATTCGCAAACTGCAGCCATCAAATAAATCTTTCGAAAATATTTAACAACCCGTTAAACGAATAATACAACTTATTATTACCATCTTTCGACAACTCTATACGCTTCCACTCATTCAGTTTCACGTACTATTTAACTCTCTCTTCAGAGTTCTTTTCAACTTTCCCTCACGGTACTTGTTTGCTATCGGATTCATACATATATTTAGCTTTAGGTGAAGTTTACCACCTACTTTGGGCTGTGTTTCCAAACAACCCGACTCAAAGCATAAATCAAATGAAATGCATAAAATATCTTAACAGGTCTATCACCTTCTATGGAACTCTAGTCAAAGAGAACTTAAGATATTATACATTCCATAATAATAAATGCTATACGCTACAGTTCGCTTTGCCATTACAACAAAGAGATTCAGCGCTGAGCTTATCCCGTTTCACTCGCAGTTACTAAGGGAATCCTTTTTAGTTTCTTTTCCTCCGCTTACTGATATGCTTAAGTTCAGCGGGTAGTCACACTTGATTTGAGATCATAAAAGTCGAAATATATTTCTCATTATTCCACATATATATATGAAAAGAGTTAAACTTTTATCTCGAACAATAATCAAATTG
Source organism: Panagrolaimus sp. LJ2414 (assembly GCA_024447195.1). Taxonomy (NCBI): domain Eukaryota; kingdom Metazoa; phylum Nematoda; class Chromadorea; order Rhabditida; family Panagrolaimidae; genus Panagrolaimus; species Panagrolaimus sp. LJ2414. The sequence goes on along the minus strand of JAMRXY010000161.1, from coordinate 11,686 downwards.
TCGATTCAAGTACTCTATCATATATAAATATGAAATAACGCATTATCCGAAGATAAAACGAAATATATTTCTATATAGTTAAGCAAAGCTATAAAGTTATTCCATCAAAGGAATATAACCAAAAGTCTTTACTTTCCCATACAAAAGGCCTAATAAACCTTTCAACTATCATAGCTCCATGAAAGAACTATAGTATAGATATATGATTCTCAAACAAATGTGCCAATGGTTAAAAACCATCGGCGCAATTTGCATTCGAAACTTTTTCATTCATGTAGTTTGCAAGTCATGAAAAATAACGCATTTTGCTGCGTTCTTCATCGATGTATGAACCGAGTGATCCACTGAATAAGCTTATTTATATATAAGTTTATATGACTATGTTTTATATCAAACAAAACATTATCTGGCGGATTTCGTTTTACGGAAAACCTCATTAATTCTATATTAACCCAAAAAAGGATTAATACTGTCCATAAAAGTTTAATATAAGCACGGCGATCACACTTATAACTTTTATGACAGAAACCAGACAAAAAGCCGTTCCGTTCACATATAGAAAGCTCCAATATTAACAAGGCGAATTTTTATATTTAAAATTCTTGTAATGATCCGGCCTGCAGGTTCACCTACGGCCACCTTGTTACGACTTTTGCCCGGTTCAAGCCAATGCGATCAAATTGATTTTCATCTGTATTCTTATCCGTAAGAATAAAAATACAAACAATCCTCAATCTTCTCGAATTAACCCAGTTCCGGGCAGCGACGGGCGGTGTGTACAAAGGACAGGGACGTAATCAGCGTAAGCTGATGACTTACACTTACTTGAAGTTCCTCGTTCACGAATAATAATTACAATATTCGATCCCAAATACGGAATAATTTGACTCGTTTACCAATTCTTTTCAGAAATGGTCACACGCGCTGCAATTTTCATTGTAGCGCGCGTGCAGCCCCAGACATCTTAGGGCATCACAGACCTGTTATTGCTGGGTTTCTTACGACTGGAACGCCGCAAATCCCATTAAGAAGAAAAGTTTTTAATGAAATCCCCATAAGAGAAAACATATAAAAAAAACTTTCTATTTAATTAAGCTCCAATCTCGTTCGTTATCGGAATTAACCAGACAAATCAATCCACGAACTAAGAACGGCCATGCACCACCATCCACCAAATCATGAAAAAGCTATCAATCTGTCAATCCTTATAGTGTCTAGACCGGGTGAGTTTTCCCGTGTTGAGTCAAATTAAGCCGCAGGCTCCACTTCTGGTGGTGACCTTCCGTCAATTCCTTTAAGTTTCAACTTTGCAACCATACTTCCCCCGGAACCAAAAGACTTTCGTTTCCGGGAAGCTCGTTTCAAGGGCAAATATAAAATATCCACCCGAAACTCGCTAGATGGCATAGTTTACGGTCAGAACTAGGGCGGTATCTGATCGCCTTCGATCCTCTGACTTTCGTTCTTGATTAATGAAAACATTCTTGGCAAATGCCTTCGCTGTAGTTCGTCTCGCAAGGGTCCACGAATTTCACCTCTCGCCCTGCGATACGGATGCCCCCGTTTGTTCCTTTTAATCATTACTATGGTAAGTAAAACCAATAAAACATGAACCATAGTCATGTTCTATTATTCCATGCAAAACCATACAAGCTTACGCCTGTTTTGAGCACTCTGATTTATTCAAAGTAAACTCAATAGATTCCGTATGCCCCGAAAGACATAAAAAAATCTATTAAAAAACATTTAGTATTAGTTACAATCCAAAGGATGAACTAACCTATCATGTACAGATCCAACTACGAGCTTTTTAACCGCAACAACAATTCAATGCAGTATGAGAGCTGGAATTACCGCGGCTGCTGGCACCAGACTTGCCCTCTCATTGATACTCTTTAATGATTTTAAAATCAAACCATTCCAATGATCCATCCCCGAAGGAATAGATCTTGTCATTTCTCGTCACTACCTCCTCGTACTGAGAGTGGGTAATTTTCGCGCCTGCTGCCTTCCTTGGATGTAAACGCCGTTTCTCAGGCATTTTCTCCGGAGTCGTACCCTAATACTCCGTTATCCGTCAAAACCATATAAGTACTATATACTTATATAGAAAGTTGATAGATCAGACACTTGAATGACATATCGTCGGTACAAGACCATACGATTAGCATGATATATTCAGTTTCAACACAAAACATTCCGAAGAATGCTTGGTTTTAATACTAATATACGCAATATTTCCATGAAGGAAATATCTTTTATGCATGTATTAGCTCCAGAATTACCACAGTTATCCATGTAGGATAAAAGTCAAAATCAAGTAAATTTTAGCTGTTATAATGAGCCATACGCGGTTTCGTGTTAAATACACATGTACTTAGACATGCATGGCTTAATCTTTGAAATGACCACATCAATCAGACAGGATCAATCAGATATATGTTTCTTTCGAATACAAATATATCTTATATATATCAAAACATATATAAATATGTTTTAGACTTTCAAAGTCACATCGCTTTTTTACTAGTATAAAAATTCCATAAAGAATAGTTATAAGCTAGTTTCCTTTGACATATAGTCAGCATAATTAGATATATCCATTAAAAATGAATATAAATAAACGAACGAGCAAACATTCATTACAAATGTCACGCTCTTATATCTCAAAATACATAGTAAAAGATGTTCCAAATTCATGGAATCTCACCTTATACCATATCGCAAAGGAATGCAGAAAGAGTCATAAACTTCCAAAAGTTTTCATATAGTAATGCATATAAACACATACTAAATTCAACTTCCTTCTTTCACTTCTCTTCTTTCCCTTACATCTAAGAAATAAAGGTATATAAATAAAAAAGCACCCCAAACATAACTTTTTTTTCGGATAGAGGACATTGAGTTTAACCGAGAAAATGCATTTTTGAACCTCTCATCCCCTATATGGGGTACCTAGGGGTCACAAAAATCTACAAAATTGATGAAAAAAAATTTTTCTTAAAAGCTTCCAAATGGTCCATAAATGCTTACAAAAGCTTAGAAACGACTCCAAACATATAAAAATTACTTAAAAAAGCTTAATAATTAATAAAAACTATTAAAAATAGCTTCAGGAACACAAATTAAAAAAATTTTGACTTATGCCCCTTCATCCATAAATCACAAAAAATTTTATGTCCTTGCCCGCATTCAACAAAGTTTTATGAATGGAGGAAAGCGCATAAAACTCAAATATTGTCCCAAATGGTCCCAAATGATCCCAAATGGCCCAAAAATGCTTACAAAAGCTTAGAAATGGCTTTAAGCATGTTAAAATTACTTACAAATGCTTAATAATTAATAAAAACTATTAAAAATAGCTTCAGGAACACAAATTTAAAAAATTTTGACTTATGCCCCTTCATCCATAAATCACAAAAACATTTATGTCCTTGCCCACATTCATGAATTTTTCATGAATGGAGGAAAGGGCATAAAACTCAAATTCGGTCCCAAATGATCTAAAATGATCCCAAATGGCCCCAAAATGCTTAGAAATTACTTAAAACATGTCTAAAATGCTTATTTAATTATATTAAAGCAATATCACAACAAAAATAGCCTCAGGGACATACATCTTAGAACAGGGACATATATGCTTAAAAGGGGCACAAAGGGATAAAAATGGGGACATGGGGGTAAGCTATAACTCAGAAATGGGTCATGGAGGTAGGACATAGCTTTAAAATGGGAATTTAAGCTAATTCCCCATTAAAAAATAGCCTTAGGAACACAAATTAAAAAATTTTAAATTTATGCACTTTCATCCATAAATCACAAAAAAATCTATGCCTTTTATCCATTCAACAAAATTTCATGAATGGAGGAAAGTGCATAAAATTCAAATACTGTCCCAAATGGTCCCGAATGGTCCCACATGGTCCAAAAATGCTTAGAAATGGCTTTAAACATGTTAAAATTGTTTACAAAAGCTTAATAATTAATAAAAACTATTAAAAATAGCTTCAGGAACACAAATTAAAAAATTTTAAATTTATGCACTTTCATCCATAAATCACAAAAAATTTTATGTCCTTGCCCGCATTCAACAAAATTTCATGAATGGAGGAAAGGGCATAAAATTCAAATATTGTCCCAAATGATCCCAAATGGTCAATAAAAGCTTAGAAATGCCTTCAAACATGTTAAAATTATATCCACAAGCTTAATAAACCTAACAATTATCAAAAAATAGCCTTAAGGGCGCGAAATAAAATTATTATTATCAGGGTCCTTTTCAACACAAAAAAATTCCATACAAACAAAAAATCACAAAAAAATTTTATTAAATTTAATTTTTTACCACACAAATATCTCTACAAATGTTTAAAAAAAGAAAGAAAATGAAAAAACATTTCAAAAGAACAAAAAAGAATCAAAAAGAATTTCTTTCTGCCATGACAGAACTTTGTCATTTTTATTTGACCTACATTTCTCTACTATCCTTGCAATGCCAAACATTTCTTCTCTACTTGCAATGCCAAACTGAATCATATTCATTATATCTTTAATCATATCATTCCTTACGGAATGATTGGTAAAATACCAATCTTAAATTTTCGTTCCAAAATGGAACGAATCTTAAATTTTTGTTCCAAAATGGAACGAATCTTAAATTTTCGTTCCAAAATGGAACGAATCTTAAATTTCCGTTCCAAAACGGAACGAGTCTGAAATTTTCACTTCAAAATGAAGTGAATCTTTGAATTTTCACTGCAAAGTGTTAGATTTTTACTTTGACAAATCTAACAAATTTGCAAAGTGTTAGATTTTTACTTTGACAAATCTAACAAATTTGCAAAGTGTTAGATTTTTACTTTGACAAATCTAACAAATTTGCAAAGTGTTAGATTTTTACTTTGACAAATCTAAATGTATATTGTCTTAGATAATGTCTGAGATAAAGTCTTAGATAATGTCTAAGATAATGTCTGAGATAAAGTCTTAGGTCTAAGATAAGCTCATAAGGGTGTGTAATGGAAAAGCCAAGTGGCTAAGCGGAATGACAACTCCGCTGAGTTGTATTCAACAGTTTTAAACTGCCGTTTAAATGTTGAAAAATCAACAATGTTGAAAAATCGCCATTGTTGAAAAATCAACAATGTTGAAAAATCAACAATGTTTGTTTCATGCCAAAAGTCGACATGAAACACAAATCTTTACAAACGACAAAAAAATATAAGTGGTTCAAAAATCGACTTATGGAACAAATGGCATAAAAAATGCAAATTATACGAGTTGAACGCATGAACAAAAAATATGCATTTCATCAATGACCATATCCAATGAAGGATAAAGTCAAAAACAAAATGCAAAACATGCATCAACCCATATAAAATGGATTCATTATTCCTACAGACCAATAAAAAAGTCGATATGAAACACAAATATTTCATATAAAAACAGATTATCCAATCTTCAGCTAAGTCTCAACAGATCGCAGCATAAACGCTGCTCTACTGAGAACAACACTGAGACCAGTAATCAAGTCGTTTGCAAGAAATCTTACACCCCGGCACTTAACCTTAGTAATAAGGCTTTATCAAAGGATTCGGAATTACCCAAATCCTTCGGGACATATAATGGGGCAGTACTACATTCAATAAAGAATGCATTTATAAGCCATCTCGACACCGAGATGCAAAAGTATTATTGCTTTGTCTAGGATGGATTCTGACTTAGAGGCTTTCAGTCATAAGCCACCAGACGTAGCATCACGCCATTATTCTATCGAATAAGCGTATATACCAAATGTCTGGACCTGCGGTTCCTCTCGTACTAAGCAGGACTACTATCGCAATAACTATCATGTACAGTAGGGTAAAACTAACCTGTCTCGCGACGGTCTAAACCCAGCTCACGTTCCCTATTAGTGGGTGAACAATCCAACGCTTTACGAATTCTGCTTCGTAATGATAGGAAGAGCCGACATCGAAGGATCAAAAAGCAACGTCGCTATGGACGCTTGGCTGCCACAAGCCAGTTATCCCTATGGTAACTTTTCTGACACCTCTTGTTATAAACTTCATAATCCAAAAGGATCGATAGGCCACGCTTTAACGGTCTGTATTCGTACTGAGAATCAAGATCAAGAATACTTTTCTCCTTTTAGTCTACGTGAGGTTTCTGTCCTCACTGAGTATTCCTTAGGACACCTGCGTTACTATTTGACAGATGTACCGCCCCAGTCAAACTCCCCGCCTGACAATGTCATCAGTGCGGATCATATCTCTTTCAAAAAGAAATATTTAAATCAAAAAGAATTTTCTAAAGAAAAATCTCCGTATTACTGAATAAGTAAAGAGTCGATAAAAGTAGGGGTATTTCACCGTTGACCGAAGTCTCCCCCTTATACTACACCTCTTATGACTCTTCACAAAGTCAGACTAGAGTCAAGCTCAATAGGGTCTTCTTTCCCCGCTGTATTTGCCAAGCCCGTTCCCTTGGCTGTGATTTCGCTAGATAGTAGATAGGGACAGTGGGAATCTCGTTAATCCATTCGTGCGCGTCAGGACTTATCTGACGAGGCATTTGGCTACCTTAAGAGAGTCATAGTTACTCCCGCCGTTTACCCGCGCTTATATAAATTTCTTTAGATTAACATTCAGAGCACTGGGCAGAAATCACAAATAGTCAACGCACATAAACGCCTTCTATTTGCTCTGTTTTAATTAGACAGTCGGATTCCCCGAGTCCGTGTCAGTTCTAAGCTAATCGTTAAGTGTATATTGACGTTCTATCCGTAAGAATAAAACAAGTTTAAAAATTCCACAGTAAAAATTAAACACTAGTCCAAGTTCATTCCGAAGAAATTCCTCAAACATGATCTAATTCTTAAAGTTTCATTTAAAAACCCAATATACTCGATTCTTAGAGCCAATCCTTTTCCCGAAGTTACGGATCTAATTTGCCGACTTCCCTTACCTACATTATTCTATCGACCAGAGGCTATTCACCTTGAAAACCTGATGCGGAATAAGGTACGGCTATGGAATACATTATTAGGGATCCCTCATATTTTCAAGGGCCATATATAGCAATCAGAACATAACAAAAACCGTTATGCTTTTCAATACCTTTAACCATATCTCGAGATGATCTCATTCCATGGTCAAAATATCTTAAATAGAGAAGAGATCTCTATTCTGAACTATATATGACGTATATGAGTTCATATAACGTTACCGTCCCTTATTTAAATTCCGAAGAATAAAAATAATCGTATTCTCATAGTGTAGGAATATTAACCTACTTCCCTTTCAGAATACATGCGAATCCATATAAATACGAAAACACACATAATGAAAATGGCATGCGCCATTTCTTTAGGACCGACTGACCCACATTCAAATACTGTTCACGTGGAAACCTTTTTCACTTCGGCCTTCAAGGATCTCACTTGAATGTTTGCTACTATCACCAAGATCTGCACTAGTAGAAGCTCCAGTCCATTTTACAATGAAAACCTTCAACGCTAACTACTACACCCTCCTACATGTTATACTCTGTTTTCACATAGTATAACAGTAAAGTATAGGTCTTTCGCTAGAGCGCCATCCATTTTCAGGGCTAGTTGATTCGGCAGGTGAGTTGTTACACACTCCTTAGCGGTTTACAACTTCCATGTCCACCGTCCTGCTGTCAATATCAACTAACACCTTTTATGGGGTCTCATGAGCAAAAAGTTTGGCACCTTAACTTTACTTGCGGTTCATCCCGCATCGCCAGTTCTGCTTACCAAAAATGGCCCACTTTCAACTATTATATTCAATGCTCATGTTCAATTAAGAAACATAAACATCATACCCATTAAGAGTATGAGAATAGGTTGAGAACATTTCGTTCCCAAGACCTCTAATCGTTCGCTTTACCGAGTATAACTATTAAAAATTAGTTGAAGCTATCCTAAGGGAAACTTCGGAGGGAACCAGCTACTAGATGGTTCGATTAGTCTTTCGCCCCTATACCCAAGTCAGACGATCGATTTGCACGTCAGAACCGCTTCGGACTTCCATCAGAGTTTCCTCTGACTTCATCCTGCTCAGGCATAGTTCACCATCTTTCGGGTCTCATTGCATATGCTCTATCTCCACCCATTTGCAAGCAAATTAGATGGGACTATACTACTTGCTTTTCCGTAGAAAAACAATCATATATCATATTCGATAAAGAATACTTTACTTTCATTACGCCAATGAGTTTTGAACACTCAATGACTCGCACATACAATAAACTCCTTGGTCCGTGTTTCAAGACGGGACATATAGGTGATTGTCTTTTATACTGATATTTAATAGATATCATAAAGCATTTATACGGATCAAATAAAAAAGCCAACGCAAGCGTTAACTTTAATATAAAACCAGTCAAATACCATCTTTTATCCATTAAAGGGCAATTAACCAAAAACTTTTTCCATTATACCAGGATACACATCCGAAGATATGCCCTCTAATATAATTTCAAAAGTCTCAATCAATTGTATCAGCACAATGGCAACAAGTGCATCATATATTCGCAAACTGCAGCCATCAAATAAATCTTTCGAAAATATTTAACAACCCGTTAAACGAATAATACAACTTATTATTACCATCTTTCGACAACTCTATACGCTTCCACTCATTCAGTTTCACGTACTATTTAACTCTCTCTTCAGAGTTCTTTTCAACTTTCCCTCACGGTACTTGTTTGCTATCGGATTCATACATATATTTAGCTTTAGGTGAAGTTTACCACCTACTTTGGGCTGTGTTTCCAAACAACCCGACTCAAAGCATAAATCAAATGAAATGCATAAAATATCTTAACAGGTCTATCACCTTCTATGGAACTCTAGTCAAAGAGAACTTAAGATATTATACATTCCATAATAATAAATGCTATACGCTACAGTTCGCTTTGCCATTACAACAAAGAGATTCAGCGCTGAGCTTATCCCGTTTCACTCGCAGTTACTAAGGGAATCCTTTTTAGTTTCTTTTCCTCCGCTTACTGATATGCTTAAGTTCAGCGGGTAGTCACACTTGATTTGAGATCATAAAAGTCGAAATATATTTCTCATTATTCCACATATATATATGAAAAGAGTTAAACTTTTATCTCGAACAATAATCAAATTGTCGATTCAAGTACTCTATCATATATAAATATGAAATAACGCATTATCCGAAGATAAAACGAAATATATTTCTATATAGTTAAGCAAAGCTATAAAGTTATTCCATCAAAGGAATATAACCAAAAGTCTTTACTTTCCCATACAAAAGGCCTAATAAACCTTTCAACTATCATAGCTCCATGAAAGAACTATAGTATAGATATATGATTCTCAAACAAATGTGCCAATGGTTAAAAACCATCGGCGCAATTTGCATTCGAAACTTTTTCATTCATGTAGTTTGCAAGTCATGAAAAATAACGCATTTTGCTGCGTTCTTCATCGATGTATGAACCGAGTGATCCACTGAATAAGCTTATTTATATATAAGTTTATATGACTATGTTTTATATCAAACAAAACATTATCTGGCGGATTTCGTTTTACGGAAAACCTCATTAATTCTATATTAACCCAAAAAAGGATTAATACTGTCCATAAAAGTTTAATATAAGCACGGCGATCACACTTATAACTTTTATGACAGAAACCAGACAAAAAGCCGTTCCGTTCACATATAGAAAGCTCCAATATTAACAAGGCGAATTTTTATATTTAAAATTCTTGTAATGATCCGGCCTGCAGGTTCACCTACGGCCACCTTGTTACGACTTTTGCCCGGTTCAAGCCAATGCGATCAAATTGATTTTCATCTGTATTCTTATCCGTAAGAATAAAAATACAAACAATCCTCAATCTTCTCGAATTAACCCAGTTCCGGGCAGCGACGGGCGGTGTGTACAAAGGACAGGGACGTAATCAGCGTAAGCTGATGACTTACACTTACTTGAAGTTCCTCGTTCACGAATAATAATTACAATATTCGATCCCAAATACGGAATAATTTGACTCGTTTACCAATTCTTTTCAGAAATGGTCACACGCGCTGCAATTTTCATTGTAGCGCGCGTGCAGCCCCAGACATCTTAGGGCATCACAGACCTGTTATTGCTGGGTTTCTTACGACTGGAACGCCGCAAATCCCATTAAGAAGAAAAGTTTTTAATGAAATCCCCATAAGAGAAAACATATAAAAAAAACTTTCTATTTAATTAAGCTCCAATCTCGTTCGTTATCGGAATTAACCAGACAAATCAATCCACGAACTAAGAACGGCCATGCACCACCATCCACCAAATCATGAAAAAGCTATCAATCTGTCAATCCTTATAGTGTCTAGACCGGGTGAGTTTTCCCGTGTTGAGTCAAATTAAGCCGCAGGCTCCACTTCTGGTGGTGACCTTCCGTCAATTCCTTTAAGTTTCAACTTTGCAACCATACTTCCCCCGGAACCAAAAGACTTTCGTTTCCGGGAAGCTCGTTTCAAGGGCAAATATAAAATATCCACCCGAAACTCGCTAGATGGCATAGTTTACGGTCAGAACTAGGGCGGTATCTGATCGCCTTCGATCCTCTGACTTTCGTTCTTGATTAATGAAAACATTCTTGGCAAATGCCTTCGCTGTAGTTCGTCTCGCAAGGGTCCACGAATTTCACCTCTCGCCCTGCGATACGGATGCCCCCGTTTGTTCCTTTTAATCATTACTATGGTAAGTAAAACCAATAAAACATGAACCATAGTCATGTTCTATTATTCCATGCAAAACCATACAAGCTTACGCCTGTTTTGAGCACTCTGATTTATTCAAAGTAAACTCAATAGATTCCGTATGCCCCGAAAGACATAAAAAAATCTATTAAAAAACATTTAGTATTAGTTACAATCCAAAGGATGAACTAACCTATCATGTACAGATCCAACTACGAGCTTTTTAACCGCAACAACAATTCAATGCAGTATGAGAGCTGGAATTACCGCGGCTGCTGGCACCAGACTTGCCCTCTCATTGATACTCTTTAATGATTTTAAAATCAAACCATTCCAATGATCCATCCCCGAAGGAATAGATCTTGTCATTTCTCGTCACTACCTCCTCGTACTGAGAGTGGGTAATTTTCGCGCCTGCTGCCTTCCTTGGATGTAAACGCCGTTTCTCAGGCATTTTCTCCGGAGTCGTACCCTAATACTCCGTTATCCGTCAAAACCATATAAGTACTATATACTTATATAGAAAGTTGATAGATCAGACACTTGAATGACATATCGTCGGTACAAGACCATACGATTAGCATGATATATTCAGTTTCAACACAAAACATTCCGAAGAATGCTTGGTTTTAATACTAATATACGCAATATTTCCATGAAGGAAATATCTTTTATGCATGTATTAGCTCCAGAATTACCACAGTTATCCATGTAGGATAAAAGTCAAAATCAAGTAAATTTTAGCTGTTATAATGAGCCATACGCGGTTTCGTGTTAAATACACATGTACTTAGACATGCATGGCTTAATCTTTGAAATGACCACATCAATCAGACAGGATCAATCAGATATATGTTTCTTTCGAATACAAATATATCTTATATATATCAAAACATATATAAATATGTTTTAGACTTTCAAAGTCACATCGCTTT
>JAMRXY010000160.1:0-81115 GCA_024447195.1 Panagrolaimus sp. LJ2414 | reverse complement strand
CCTGTAGTTGGAGAAATAATTCCCAAAATTTACATATTTGACATCCAAAAATCCAAAACCGAAAATACGGATTAACCTGTTTTATAAGGCTTGGTTTTATGTTTTTCTGCTTCAAAACAGATAACAGAAGACATATAACTAATGTCCTCCATGGGGTTTTGCCTGTAGTTGGAGAAATAATTCACTTAATTTTCAGATAAACCATTTAATTTATCAAAACAAAGCATACGGTAAAACCTATTTTTTAAGGCTTGGTTTTTTGTTTTTCTGCTTCAAAACAGAACACAGAAGACGTATAACTAATGTCCTCCATGGGGTTCTGCCTGTAGTTGGAGAAATAATTCCCAAAATTTACATATTGGACATCCAAAAATCCAAAACCGAAAATATGGATTAACCTGTTTTTTAAGGCTTGGTTTTATGTTTTTCTGCTTCAAAACAGATAACAGAAGACATATAACTAATGTCCTCCATGGGGTTTTGCCTGTAGTTGGAGAAATAATTCACTTAATTTTCAGATAAACCATTTAATTTATCAAAACAAAGCATACGGTAAAACCTATTTTTTAAGGCTTGGTTTTTTGTTTTTCTGCTTCAAAACAGAACACAGAAGACGTATAACTAATGTCCTCCATGGGGTTTTGCCTGTAGTTGGAGAAATAATTCCCAAAATTTACATATTTGACATCCAAAAATCCAAAACCGAAAATATGGATTAACCTGTTTTTTAAGGCTTGGTTTTATGTTTTTCTGCTTCAAGACAGATCACAGAAGACATATAAGTAATGTCCTCCATGGGGTTTTGCCTGTAGTTGGAGAAATAATTCCCAAAATTTACATATTGGACATCCAAAAATCCAAAACCGAAAATATGGATTAACCTGTTTCATAAGGCTTGGTTTTATGTTTTTCTGCTTCAAAACAGATAACAGAAGACGTATAACTAATGTCCTCCATGGGGTTTTGCCTGTAGTTGGAGAAATAATTCCCAAAATTTACATATTTGACATCCAAAAATCCAAAACCGAAAATACGGATTAACCTGTTTTATAAGGCTTGGTTTTATGTTTTTCTCCTTCAAAACAGATAACAGAAGACATATAACTAATGTCCTCCATGGGGTTTTGCCTGTAGTTGGAGAAATAATTCACTTAATTTTCAGATAAACCATTTAATTTATCAAAACAAAGCATACGGTAAAACCTATTTTTTAAGGCTTGGTTTTTTGTTTTTCTGCTTCAAAACAGAACACAGAAGACGTATAACTAATGTCCTCCATGGGGTTTTGCCTGTAGTTGGAGAAATAATTCCCAAAATTTACATATTTGACATCCAAAAATCCAAAACCGAAAATATGGATTAACCTGTTTTTTAAGGCTTGGTTTTATGTTTTTCTGCTTCAAAACAGATAACAGAAGACATATAACTAATGTCCTCCATGGGGTTTTGCCTGTAGTTGGAGAAATAATTCACTTAATTTTCAGATAAACCATTTAATTTATCAAAACAAAGCATACGGTAAAACCTATTTTTTAAGGCTTGGTTTTTTGTTTTTCTGCTTCAAAACAGAACACAGAAGACGTATAACTAATGTCCTCCATGGGGTTTTGCCTGTAGTTGGAGAAATAATTCCCAAAATTTACATATTTGACATCCAAAAATCCAAAACCGAAAATATGGATTAACCTGTTTTTTAAGGCTTGGTTTTATGTTTTTCTGCTTCAAGACAGATCACAGAAGACATATAACTAATGTCCTCCATGGGGTTTTGCCTGTAGTTGGAGAAATAATTCCCAAAATTTACATATTGGACATCCAAAAATCCAAAACCGAAAATATGGATTAACCTGTTTTTTAAGGCTTGGTTTTATGTTTTTCTGCTTCAAAACAGATAACAGAAGACAAATAACTAATGTCCTCCATGGGGTTTTGCCTGTAGTTGGAGAAATAATTCCCAAAATTTACATATTGGACATCCAAAAATTCAAAACCAAAAATATGGATTAACCTGTTTTATAAGGCTTGGTTTTATGTTTTTCTGCTTCAAAACAGATAACAGAAGACGTATAACTAATGTCCTCCATGGGGTTTTGCCTGTAGTTGGAGAAATAATTCACTTAATTTTCAGATAAACCATTTAATTTATCAAAACAAAGCATACGGTAAAACCTATTTTTTAAGGCTTGGTTTTTTGTTTTTCTGCTTCAAAACAGAACACAGAAGACGTATAACTAATGTCCTCCATGGGGTTTTGCCTGTAGTTGGAGAAATAATTCCCAAAATTTACATATTGGACATCCAAAAATCCAAAACCGAAAATATGGATTAACCTGTTTTATAAGGCTTGGTTTTATGTTTTTCTGCTTCAAAACAGATAACAGAAGACGTATAACTAATGTCCTCCATGGGGTTTTGCCTGTAGTTGGAGAAATAATTCCCAAAATTTACATATTTGACATCCAAAAATCCAAAACCGAAAATACGGATTAACCTGTTTTATAAGGCTTGGTTTTATGTTTTTCTGCTTAAAAACAGATAACAGAAGACATATAACTAATGTCCTCCATGGGGTTTTGCCTGTAGTTGGAGAAATAATTCACTTAATTTTCAGATAAACCATTTAATTTATCAAAACAAAGCATACGGTAAAACCTATTTTTTAAGGCTTGGTTTTTTGTTTTTCTGCTTCAAAACAGAACACAGAAGACGTATAACTAATGTCCTCCATGGGGTTCTGCCTGTAGTTGGAGAAATAATTCCCAAAATTTACATATTGGACATCCAAAAATTCAAAACCAAAAATATGGATTAACCTGTTTTTTAAGGCTTGGTTTTATGTTTTTCTGCTTCAAAACAGATAACAGAAGACATATAACTAATGTCCTCCATGGGGTTTTGCCTGTAGTTGGAGAAATAATTCACTTAATTTTCAGATAAACCATTTAATTTATCAAAACAAAGCATACGGTAAAACCTATTTTTTAAGGCTTGGTTTTTTGTTTTTCTGCTTCAAAACAGAACACAGAAGACGTATAACTAATGTCCTCCATGGGGTTTTGCCTGTAGTTGGAGAAATAATTCCCAAAATTTACATATTTGACATCCAAAAATCCAAAACCGAAAATATGGATTAACCTGTTTTTTAAGGCTTGGTTTTATGTTTTTCTGCTTCAAGACAGATCACAGAAGACATATAACTAATGTCCTCCATGGGGTTTTGCCTGTAGTTGGAGAAATAATTCCCAAAATTTACATATTGGACATCCAAAAATCCAAAACCGAAAATATGGATTAACCTGTTTTATAAGGCTTGGTTTTATGTTTTTCTGCTTCAAAACAGATAACAGAAGACGTATAACTAATGTCCTCCATGGGGTTTTGCCTGTAGTTGGAGAAATAATTCCCAAAATTTACATATTTGACATCCAAAAATCCAAAACCGAAAATACGGATTAACCTGTTTTATAAGGCTTGGTTTTATGTTTTTCTCCTTCAAAACAGATAACAGAAGACATATAACTAATGTCCTCCATGGGGTTTTGCCTGTAGTTGGAGAAATAATTCACTTAATTTTCAGATAAACCATTTAATTTATCAAAACAAAGCATACGGTAAAACCTATTTTTTAAGGCTTGGTTTTTTGTTTTTCTGCTTCAAAACAGAACACAGAAGACGTATAACTAATGTCCTCCATGGGGTTTTGCCTGTAGTTGGAGAAATAATTCCCAAAATTTACATATTTGACATCCAAAAATCCAAAACCGAAAATATGGATTAACCTGTTTTTTAAGGCTTGGTTTTATGTTTTTCTGCTTCAAAACAGATAACAGAAGACATATAACTAATGTCCTCCATGGGGTTTTGCCTGTAGTTGGAGAAATAATTCACTTAATTTTCAGATAAACCATTTAATTTATCAAAACAAAGCATACGGTAAAACCTATTTTTTAAGGCTTGGTTTTTTGTTTTTCTGCTTCAAAACAGAACACAGAAGACGTATAACTAATGTCCTCCATGGGGTTTTGCCTGTAGTTGGAGAAATAATTCCCAAAATTTACATATTTGACATCCAAAAATCCAAAACCGAAAATATGGATTAACCTGTTTTTTAAGGCTTGGTTTTATGTTTTTCTGCTTCAAGACAGATCACAGAAGACATATAACTAATGTCCTCCATGGGGTTTTGCCTGTAGTTGGAGAAATAATTCCCAAAATTTACATATTGGACATCCAAAAATCCAAAACCGAAAATATGGATTAACCTGTTTTTTAAGGCTTGGTTTTATGTTTTTCTGCTTCAAAACAGATAACAGAAGACAAATAACTAATGTCCTCCATGGGGTTTTGCCTGTAGTTGGAGAAATAATTCCCAAAATTTACATATTGGACATCCAAAAATTCAAAACCAAAAATATGGATTAACCTGTTTTTTAAGGCTTGGTTTTATGTTTTTCTGCTTCAAAACAGATAACAGAAGACAAATAACTAATGTCCTCCATGGGGTTTTGCCTGTAGTTGGAGAAATAATTCCCAAAATTTACATATTTGACATCCAAAAATCCAAAACCGAAAATACGGATTAACCTGTTTTATAAGGCTTGGTTTTATGTTTTTCTGCTTCAAAACAGATAACAGAAGACATATAACTAATGTCCTCCATGGGGTTTTGCCTGTAGTTGGAGAAATAATTCCCAAAATTTACATATTGGACATCCAAAAATCCAAAACCGAAAATATGGATTAACCTGTTTTATAAGGCTTGGTTTTATGTTTTTCTGCTTCAAAACAGATAACAGAAGACGTATAACTAATGTCCTCCATGGGGTTTTGCCTGTAGTTGGAGAAATAATTCCCAAAATTTACATATTTGACATCCAAAAATCCAAAACCGAAAATACGGATTAACCTGTTTTATAAGGCTTGGTTTTATGTTTTTCTGCTTCAAAACAGATAACAGAAGACATATAACTAATGTCCTCCATGGGGTTTTGCCTGTAGTTGGAGAAATAATTCACTTAATTTTCAGATAAACCATTTAATTTATCAAAACAAAGCATACGGTAAAACCTATTTTTTAAGGCTTGGTTTTTTGTTTTTCTGCTTCAAAACAGAACACAGAAGACGTATAACTAATGTCCTCCATGGGGTTCTGCCTGTAGTTGGAGAAATAATTCCCAAAATTTACATATTGGACATCCAAAAATCCAAAACCGAAAATATGGATTAACCTGTTTTTTAAGGCTTGGTTTTATGTTTTTCTGCTTCAAAACAGATAACAGAAGACATATAACTAATGTCCTCCATGGGGTTTTGCCTGTAGTTGGAGAAATAATTCACTTAATTTTCAGATAAACCATTTAATTTATCAAAACAAAGCATACGGTAAAACCTATTTTTTAAGGCTTGGTTTTTTGTTTTTCTGCTTCAAAACAGAACACAGAAGACGTATAACTAATGTCCTCCATGGGGTTTTGCCTGTAGTTGGAGAAATAATTCCCAAAATTTACATATTTGACATCCAAAAATCCAAAACCGAAAATATGGATTAACCTGTTTTTTAAGGCTTGGTTTTATGTTTTTCTGCTTCAAGACAGATCACAGAAGACATATAAGTAATGTCCTCCATGGGGTTTTGCCTGTAGTTGGAGAAATAATTCCCAAAATTTACATATTGGACATCCAAAAATCCAAAACCGAAAATATGGATTAACCTGTTTCATAAGGCTTGGTTTTATGTTTTTCTGCTTCAAAACAGATAACAGAAGACGTATAACTAATGTCCTCCATGGGGTTTTGCCTGTAGTTGGAGAAATAATTCCCAAAATTTACATATTTGACATCCAAAAATCCAAAACCGAAAATACGGATTAACCTGTTTTATAAGGCTTGGTTTTATGTTTTTCTCCTTCAAAACAGATAACAGAAGACATATAACTAATGTCCTCCATGGGGTTTTGCCTGTAGTTGGAGAAATAATTCACTTAATTTTCAGATAAACCATTTAATTTATCAAAACAAAGCATACGGTAAAACCTATTTTTTAAGGCTTGGTTTTTTGTTTTTCTGCTTCAAAACAGAACACAGAAGACGTATAACTAATGTCCTCCATGGGGTTTTGCCTGTAGTTGGAGAAATAATTCCCAAAATTTACATATTTGACATCCAAAAATCCAAAACCGAAAATATGGATTAACCTGTTTTTTAAGGCTTGGTTTTATGTTTTTCTGCTTCAAAACAGATAACAGAAGACATATAACTAATGTCCTCCATGGGGTTTTGCCTGTAGTTGGAGAAATAATTCACTTAATTTTCAGATAAACCATTTAATTTATCAAAACAAAGCATACGGTAAAACCTATTTTTTAAGGCTTGGTTTTTTGTTTTTCTGCTTCAAAACAGAACACAGAAGACGTATAACTAATGTCCTCCATGGGGTTTTGCCTGTAGTTGGAGAAATAATTCCCAAAATTTACATATTTGACATCCAAAAATCCAAAACCGAAAATATGGATTAACCTGTTTTTTAAGGCTTGGTTTTATGTTTTTCTGCTTCAAGACAGATCACAGAAGACATATAACTAATGTCCTCCATGGGGTTTTGCCTGTAGTTGGAGAAATAATTCCCAAAATTTACATATTGGACATCCAAAAATCCAAAACCGAAAATATGGATTAACCTGTTTTTTAAGGCTTGGTTTTATGTTTTTCTGCTTCAAAACAGATAACAGAAGACAAATAACTAATGTCCTCCATGGGGTTTTGCCTGTAGTTGGAGAAATAATTCCCAAAATTTACATATTGGACATCCAAAAATTCAAAACCAAAAATATGGATTAACCTGTTTTATAAGGCTTGGTTTTATGTTTTTCTGCTTCAAAACAGATAACAGAAGACGTATAACTAATGTCCTCCATGGGGTTTTGCCTGTAGTTGGAGAAATAATTCACTTAATTTTCAGATAAACCATTTAATTTATCAAAACAAAGCATACGGTAAAACCTATTTTTTAAGGCTTGGTTTTTTGTTTTTCTGCTTCAAAACAGAACACAGAAGACGTATAACTAATGTCCTCCATGGGGTTTTGCCTGTAGTTGGAGAAATAATTCCCAAAATTTACATATTGGACATCCAAAAATCCAAAACCGAAAATATGGATTAACCTGTTTTATAAGGCTTGGTTTTATGTTTTTCTGCTTCAAAACAGATAACAGAAGACGTATAACTAATGTCCTCCATGGGGTTTTGCCTGTAGTTGGAGAAATAATTCCCAAAATTTACATATTTGACATCCAAAAATCCAAAACCGAAAATACGGATTAACCTGTTTTATAAGGCTTGGTTTTATGTTTTTCTGCTTCAAAACAGATAACAGAAGACATATAACTAATGTCCTCCATGGGGTTTTGCCTGTAGTTGGAGAAATAATTCACTTAATTTTCAGATAAACCATTTAATTTATCAAAACAAAGCATACGGTAAAACCTATTTTTTAAGGCTTGGTTTTTTGTTTTTCTGCTTCAAAACAGAACACAGAAGACGTATAACTAATGTCCTCCATGGGGTTCTGCCTGTAGTTGGAGAAATAATTCCCAAAATTTACATATTGGACATCCAAAAATTCAAAACCGAAAATATGGATTAACCTGTTTTTTAAGGCTTGGTTTTATGTTTTTCTGCTTCAAAACAGATAACAGAAGACATATAACTAATGTCCTCCATGGGGTTTTGCCTGTAGTTGGAGAAATAATTCACTTAATTTTCAGATAAACCATTTAATTTATCAAAACAAAGCATACGGTAAAACCTATTTTTTAAGGCTTGGTTTTTTGTTTTTCTGCTTCAAAACAGAACACAGAAGACGTATAACTAATGTCCTCCATGGGGTTTTGCCTGTAGTTGGAGAAATAATTCCCAAAATTTACATATTTGACATCCAAAAATCCAAAACCGAAAATATGGATTAACCTGTTTTATAAGGCTTGGTTTTATGTTTTTCTGCTTCAAAACAGATAACAGAAGACGTATAACTAATGTCCTCCATGGGGTTTTGCCTGTAGTTGGAGAAATAATTCCCAAAATTTACATATTTGACATCCAAAAATCCAAAACCGAAAATACGGATTAACCTGTTTTATAAGGCTTGGTTTTATGTTTTTCTCCTTCAAAACAGATAACAGAAGACATATAACTAATGTCCTCCATGGGGTTTTGCCTGTAGTTGGAGAAATAATTCACTTAATTTTCAGATAAACCATTTAATTTATCAAAACAAAGCATACGGTAAAACCTATTTTTTAAGGCTTGGTTTTTTGTTTTTCTGCTTCAAAACAGAACACAGAAGACGTATAACTAATGTCCTCCATGGGGTTTTGCCTGTAGTTGGAGAAATAATTCCCAAAATTTACATATTTGACATCCAAAAATCCAAAACCGAAAATATCGATTAACCTGTTTTTTAAGGCTTGGTTTTATGTTTTTCTGCTTCAAAACAGATAACAGAAGACATATAACTAATGTCCTCCATGGGGTTTTGCCTGTAGTTGGAGAAATAATTCACTTAATTTTCAGATAAACCATTTAATTTATCAAAACAAAGCATACGGTAAAACCTATTTTTTAAGGCTTGGTTTTTTGTTTTTCTGCTTCAAAACAGAACACAGAAGACGTATAACTAATGTCCTCCATGGGGTTTTGCCTGTAGTTGGAGAAATAATTCCCAAAATTTACATATTTGACATCCAAAAATCCAAAACCGAAAATATGGATTAACCTGTTTTTTAAGGCTTGGTTTTATGTTTTTCTGCTTCAAGACAGATCACAGAAGACATATAACTAATGTCCTCCATGGGGTTTTGCCTGTAGTTGGAGAAATAATTCCCAAAATTTACATATTGGACATCCAAAAATCCAAAACCGAAAATATGGATTAACCTGTTTTTTAAGGCTTGGTTTTATGTTTTTCTGCTTCAAAACAGATAACAGAAGACAAATAACTAATGTCCTCCATGGGGTTTTGCCTGTAGTTGGAGAAATAATTCCCAAAATTTACATATTGGACATCCAAAAATTCAAAACCAAAAATATGGATTAACCTGTTTTTTAAGGCTTGGTTTTATGTTTTTCTGCTTCAAAACAGATAACAGAAGACAAATAACTAATGTCCTCCATGGGGTTTTGCCTGTAGTTGGAGAAATAATTCCCAAAATTTACATATTTGACATCCAAAAATCCAAAACCGAAAATACGGATTAACCTGTTTTATAAGGCTTGGTTTTATGTTTTTCTGCTTCAAAACAGATAACAGAAGACATATAACTAATGTCCTCCATGGGGTTTTGCCTGTAGTTGGAGAAATAATTCACTTAATTTTCAGATAAACCATTTAATTTATCAAAACAAAGCATACGGTAAAACCTATTTTTTAAGGCTTGGTTTTTTGTTTTTCTGCTTCAAAACAGAACACAGAAGACGTATAACTAATGTCCTCCATGGGGTTTTGCCTGTAGTTGGAGAAATAATTCCCAAAATTTACATATTTGACATCCAAAAATCCAAAACCGAAAATATGGATTAACCTGTTTTTTAAGGCTTGGTTTTATGTTTTTCTGCTTCAAAACAGATAACAGAAGACATATAACTAATGTCCTCCATGGGGTTTTGCCTGTAGTTGGAGAAATAATTCACTTAATTTTCAGATAAACCATTTAATTTATCAAAACAAAGCATACGGTAAAACCTATTTTTTCAGGCTTGGTTTTTTGTTTTTCTGCTTCAAAACAGAAAACAAAAGACGTATAACTAATGTCCTCCATGGAGTTTTGCCTGAAGTTGGAGAAATAATTCACTTAATTTTCAGATAAACCATTTAATTTATCAAAACAAAGCATACGGTAAAACCTATTTTTTAAGGCTTGGTTTTATGTTTTTCTGCTTCAAAACAGATCACAGAAGACATATAACTAATGTCCTCCATGGGGTTTTGCCTGAAGTTGGAGAAATAATTCACTTAATTTTCAGATAAACCATTTAATTTATCAAAACAAAGCATACGGTAAAACCTATTTTTTAAGGCTTGGTTTTTTGTTTTTCTGCTTCAAAACAGAACACAGAAGACGTATAACTAATGTCCTCCATGGGGTTTTGCCTGTAGTTGGAGAAATAATTCCCAAAATTTACATATTTGACATCTAAAAATCCAAAACCAAAAATATGAATTAACCTGTTTTTTAAGGCTTGGTTTTATGTTTTTCTGCTTCAAAACAGATAACAGAAGACATATAACTAATGTCCTCCATGGGGTTTTGCCTGTAGTTGGAGAAATAATTCACTTAATTTACATATTGGACATCCAAAAATTCAAAACCAAAAATATGGATTAACCTGTTTTTTAAGGCTTGGTTTTATGTTTTTCTGCTTCAAAACAGATAACAGAAGACATATAACTAATGTCCTCCATGGGGTTTTGCCTGTAGTTGGAGAAATAATTCCCAAAATTTACATATTTGACATCTAAAAATCCAAAACCAAAAATATGGATTAACCTGTTTTTTAAGGCTTGGTTTTTTGTTTTTCTGCTTCAAAACAGAACACAGAAGACGTATAACTAATGTCCTCCATGGGGTTTTGCCTGTAGTTGGAGAAATAATTCCCAAAATTTACATATTTGACATCCAAAAATCCAAAACCGAAAATATGGATTAACCTGTTTTTTAAGGCTTGGTTTTATGTTTTTCTGCTTCAAAACAGATAACAGAAGACATATAACTAATGTCCTCCATGGGGTTTTGCCTGTAGTTGGAGAAATAATTCCCAAAATTTACATATTTGACATCTAAAAATCCAAAACCAAAAATATGAATTAACCTGTTTTTTAAGGCTTGGTTTTATGTTTTTCTGCTTCAAAACAGATCACAGAAGACATATAACTAATGTCCTCCATGGGGTTTTGCCTGTAGTTGGAGAAATAATTTCCAAAGTTTACATATCGGACATCCAAAAATTCAAAACCAAAAATATGGATTAAGCTATTTTTTAAGGCCTGGTTTTATGTTTTTCTGCTTCAAAACTGATCACAGAAGACATGTAACTAATGTCCTCCGTGGGGTTTTGCCTGAAGTTGGAGAAATAATTAACTTAATTTTCAGATAAGCCATTTAATTTATCAAAGCAAAGCATACGGTAAAACCTATTTTTCAAGGCATGGTTTTATGTTTTTCTGCTGCAAAACTGATCACAGAAGACAAATAACTAATGTCCTCCATGGGGTTTTGCCTGAAGTTGGAGAAATAATTAACTTAATTTTCAGATAAGCCATTTAATTTATCAAAGCAAAGCATACGGTAAAACCTATTTTTCAAGGCATGGTTTTATGTTTTTCTGCTTCAAAACAGATCAAAGAAGACATATAACTAATGTCCTCCATGGGGTTTTGCCTGAAGTTGGAGAAATAATTAACTTAATTTTCAGAAAAACCATATAATTTATCAAAGCAAAGCATACGGTAAAACCTATTTTTCAAGGCCTGGTTTTATGTTTTTTTGCTTCAAAACTGATCATAGAAGACATATAACTAATGTCCTCCATGGGGTTTTGCCTGTAGTTGGAGAAATAATTCCCAAAATTTACATATCGGACATCAGAAAATTCAAAACCAAAAATATGGAATAATCTATTTTTTAAGGCTTGGTTTTATTTTTTTCTGCTTCAAAACAGATCACAGAAGACAAATAACTAATGTCCTCCATGGGGTTTTGCCTGTAGTTGGAGAAATAATTCGCAAAATTTACATATCGGACATCAAAAAATTCAAAACCAAAAATATGGATTATTCTATTTTTTAAGGCTTGGTTTTATGTTTTTCTGCTTCAAAACAGATCACAGAAGACATATAACTAATGTCCTCCATGGGGTTTTGCCTGTAGTTGGAGAAATAATTCCCAAATTTTACATATCGGACATCCAAAAATTCAAAATCAAAAATATGGATTAATCTATTTTTTAAGGCTTGGTTTTATGTTTTTCTGCTTCAAAACAGATCACAGAAGACATATAACTAATGTCCTCCATGGGGTTTTGCCTGTAGTTGGAGAAATAATTCCCAAAATTTACATATCGGACATCCAAAAATTCAAAACCAAAAATATGGATTAATCTATTTTTTAAGGCTTGGTTTTATGTTTTTCGGCTTCAAAACAGATCACTGAAGACATATAACTAATGTCCTCCATGGGGTTTTGCCTGTAGTTGGAGAAATAATTCCCAAAATTTACATATCGGACATCCAAAAATTCAAAACCAAAAATATGGATTAATCTATTTTTTAAGGCTTGGTTTTATGTTTTTCTGCTTCAAAACTGATCACAGAAGACATATAACTAATGTCCTCCATGGGGTTTTGCCTGTAGTTGGAGAAATAATTCCCAAAATTTACATATCGGACATCCAAAAATTCAAAACCAAAAATATGGATTAATCTATTTTTCAAGGCCTGGTTTTATGTTTTTCTGCTTCAAAACAGATCACAGAAGACATATAACTAATGTCCTCCATGGGGTTTTGCCTGTAGTTGGAGAAATAATTCCCAAAATTTACATATCGGACATCCAAAAATTCAAAACCAGAAATATGGATTAATCTATTTTTTAAGGCTTGGTTTTATGTTTTTCGGCTTCAAAACAGATCACTGAAGACATATAACTAATGTCCTCCATGGGGTTTTGCCTGTAGTTGGAGAAATAATTCCCAAAATTTACATATCGGACATCCAAAAATTCAAAACCAAAAATATGGATTTATCTATTTTTTAAGGCTTGGTTTTATGTTTTTCTGCTTCAAAACTGATCACAGAAGACATATAACTAATGTCCTCCATGGGGTTTTGCCTGAAGTTGGAGAAATAATTAACTTAATTTTCAGATAAGCCATTTAATTTATCAAAGCAAAGCATACGGTAAAACCTATTTTTCAAGGCCTGGTTTTATGTTTTTCTGCTGCAAAACTGATCACAGAAGACAAATAACTAATGTCCTCCATGGGGTTTTGCCTGTAGTTGGAGAAATAATTCCCAAAATTTACATATCGGACATCCAAAAATTCAAAACCAAAAATATGGATTTATCTATTTTTTAAGGCTTGGTTTTATGTTTTTCTGCTTCAAAACTGATCACAGAAGACATATAACTAATGTCCTCCATGGGGTTTTGCCTGAAGTTGGAGAAATAATTAACTTAATTTTCAGATAAGCCATTTAATTTATCAAAGCAAAGCATACGGTAAAACCTATTTTTCAAGGCCTGGTTTTATGTTTTTCTGCTGCAAAACTGATCACAGAAGACAAATAACTAATGTCCTCCATGGGGTTTTGCCTGTAGTTGGAGAAATAATTCCCAAAATTTACATATCGGACATCCAAAAATTCAAAACCAAAAATATGGATTAATCTATTTTTTAAGGCTTGGTTTTATGTTTTTCTGCTTCAAAACAGATCACAGAAGACATATAACTTATGTCCTCCATGGGGTTTTGCCTGTAGTTGGAGAAATAATTAACTTAATTTTCAGATAAACCATTTAATTTATCAAAGCAAAGCATACGGTAAAACCTTTTTTTCAAGGCCTGGTTTTATGTTTTTCTGCTTCAAAACTGATCACAGAAGACATATAACTAATGTCCTCCACGGGGTTTTGCCTGTTGTTGGAGAAATAATTAACTTAATTTTCAGATAAACCATTTAATTTATCAAAGCAAAGCATACGGTAAAACCTATTTTTCAAGGCCTGGTTTTATGTTTTTCTGCTTCAAAACAGATCACAGAAGACATATAACTAATGTCCTCCATGGGGTTTTGCCTGTAGTTGGAGAAATAATTCCCAAAATTTACATATCGGACATCAAAAAATTCAAA
Source organism: Panagrolaimus sp. LJ2414 (assembly GCA_024447195.1). Lineage (NCBI taxonomy): Eukaryota > Metazoa > Nematoda > Chromadorea > Rhabditida > Panagrolaimidae > Panagrolaimus > Panagrolaimus sp. LJ2414. The sequence continues at coordinate 67,212 of JAMRXY010000160.1, read as the reverse complement.
ACCAAAAATATGGATTATTCTATTTTTTAAGGCTTGGTTTTATGTTTTTCTGCTTCAAAACAGATCACAGAAGACAAATAACTAAAGTCCTCCATGGGGTTTTGCATGAAGTTGGAGAAATAATTAACTTAATTTTCAGATAAACCATTTAATTTATCAAAGCAAAGCATACGGTAAAACCTATTTTTCAAGGCCTGGTTTTATGTTTTTCTGCTTCAAAACAGATCACAGAAGACATATAACTAATGTCCTCCATGGGGTTTTGCCTGTAGTTGGAGAAATAATTCCCAAAATTTACATATCGGACATCCAAAAATTCAAAACCAAAAATATGGATTAATCTATTTTTTAAGGCTTGGTTTTATGTTTTTCGGCTTCAAAACAGATCACTGAAGACATATAACTAATGTCCTCCATGGGGTTTTGCCTGTAGTTGGAGAAATAATTCCCAAAATTTACATATCGGACATCCAAAAATTCAAAACCCAAAATATGGATTTATCTATTTTTTAAGGCTTGGTTTTCTGTTTTTCTGCTTCAAAACTGATCACAGAAGACAAATAACTAATGTCCTCCATGGGGTTTTGCCTGTAGTTGGAGAAATAATTTCCAAAATTTACATATCGGACATCAAAAAATTCAAAACCAAAAATATGGATTATTCTATTTTTTTAGGCTTGGTTTCATGTTTTTCTGCTTCAAAACTGATCACAGAAGACAAATAACTAATGTCCTCCATGGGGTTTTGCCTGTAGTTGGAGAAATAATTTCCGAAATTTACATTTCGGACATCCAAAAATTCAAAACCATAAATATGGATTAATCTATTTTTTAAGCCTTGGTTTTATGTTTTTCTGCTTCAAAACAGATCACAGAAGACATATAACTAATGTCCTCCATGGGGTTTTGCCTGTAGTTGGAGAAATAATTCCCAAATTTTACATATCGGACATCCAAAAATTCAAAACCAAAAATATGGATTAATCTTTTTTTTAAGGCTTGGTTTTATGTTTTTCTGCTTCAAAACAGATCACAGAAGACATATAACTAATGTCCTCCATGGGGTTTTGCCTGTAGTTGGAGAAATAATTCCCAAATTTTACATATCGGACATCCAAAAATTCAAAATCAAAAATATGGATTATTCTATTTTTTAAGGCTTGGTTTTATGTTTTTCTGCTTCAAAACAGATCACAGAAGACAAATAACTAATGTCCTCCATGGGGTTTTGCGTGTAGTTGGAGAAATAATTCCCAAAATTTACATATCGGACATCAAAAAATTCAAAACCAAAAATATGGATTATTCTATTTTTTAAGCCTTGGTTTTATGTTTTTCTGCTTCAAAACAGATCACAGAAGACAAATAACTAATGTCCTCCATGGGGTTTTGCGTGTAGTTGGAGAAATAATTCCCAAAATTTACATATCGGACATCAAAAAATTCAAAACCAAAAATATGGATTATTCTATTTTTTAAGCCTTGGTTTTATGTTTTTCTGCTTCAAAACAGATCACAGAAGACATATAACTAATGTCCTCCATGGGGTTTTGCCTGTAGTTGGAGAAATAATTTCCAAAATTTACATATCGGACATCAAAAAATTCAAAACCAAAAATATGGATTATTCTATTTTTTAAGGCTTGGTTTTATGTTTTTCTGCTTCAAAACAGATCACAGAAGACAAATAACTAATGTCCTCCATGGGGTTTTGCGTGTAGTTGGAGAAATAATTCCCAAAATTTACATATCGGACATCCAAAAATTCAAAACCAAAAATATGGATTTATCTATTTTTTAAGGCTTGGTTTTCTGTTTTTCTGCTTCAAAACTGATCACAGAAGACAAATAACTAATGTCCTCCATGGGGTTTTGCCTGTAGTTGGAGAAATAATTTCCAAAATTTACATATCGGACATCAAAAAATTCAAAACCAAAAATATGGATTATTCTATTTTTTTAGGCTTGGTTTCATGTTTTTCTGCTTCAAAACTGATCACAGAAGACAAATAACTAATGTCCTCCATGGGGTTTTGCCTGTAGTTGGAGAAATAATTTCCGAAATTTACATTTCGGACATCCAAAAATTCAAAACCATAAATATGGATTAATCTATTTTTTAAGCCTTGGTTTTATGTTTTTCTGCTTCAAAACAGATCACAGAAGACATATAACTAATGTCCTCCATGGGGTTTTGCCTGTAGTTGGAGAAATAATTCCCAAATTTTACATATCGGACATCCAAAAATTCAAAACCAAAAATATGGATTAATCTATTTTTTAAGGCTTGGTTTTATGTTTTTCTGCTTCAAAACAGATCACAGAAGACATATAACTAATGTCCTCCATGGGGTTTTGCCTGTAGTTGGAGAAATAATTCCCAAATTTTACATATCGGACATCCAAAAATTCAAAACCAAAAATATGGATTATTCTATTTTTTAAGGCTTGGTTTTATGTTTTTCTGCTTCAAAACAGATCACAGAAGACAAATAACTAATGTCCTCCATGGGGTTTTGCGTGTAGTTGGAGAAATAATTCCCAAAATTTACATATCGGACATCAAAAAATTCAAAACCAAAAATATGGATTATTCTATTTTTTAAGGCTTGGTTTTATGTTTTTCTGCTTCAAAACAGATCACAGAAGACATATAACTAATGTCCTCCATGTGGTTTTGCCTGTAGTTGGAGAAATAATTCCCAAATTTTACATATCGGACATCCAAAAATTCAAAATCAAAAATATGGATTAATCTATTTTTTAAGGCTTGGTTTTATGTTTTTCTGCTTCAAAACAGATCACAGAAGACATATAACTAATGTCCTCCATGGGGTTTTGCCTGTAGTTGAAGAAATAATTCCCAAATTTTACATATCGGACATCCAAAAATTCAAAATCAAAAATATGGATTAATCTATTTTTTAAGGCTTGGTTTTATGTTTTTCTGCTTCAAAACAGATCACAGAAGACATATAACTAATGTCCTCCATGGGGTTTTGCCTGTAGTTGAAGAAATAATTCCCAAATTTTACATATCGGACATCCAAAAATTCAAAATCAAAAATATGGATTAATCTATTTTTTAAGGCTTGGTTTTATGTTTTTCTGCTTCAAAACAGATCACAGAAGACATATAACTAATGTCCTCCATGGGGTTTTGCCTGTAGTTGGAGAAATAATTCCCAAAATTTACATATCGGACATCCAAAAATTCAAAACCAAAAATATGGATTATTCTATTTTTTAAGGCTTGGTTTTATGTTTTTCTGCTTCAAAACAGATCACAGAAGACAAATAACTAATGTCCTCCATGGGGTTTTGCGTGTAGTTGGAGAAATAATTCCCAAAATTTACATATCGGACATCAAAAAATTCAAAACCAAAAATATGGATTATTCTATTTTTTAAGGCTTGGTTTTATGTTTTTCTGCTTCAAAACAGATCACAGAAGACATATAACTAATGTCCTCCATGGGGTTTTGCCTGTAGTTGAAGAAATAATTCCCAAATTTTACATATCGGACATCCAAAAATTCAAAATCAAAAATATGGATTAATCTATTTTTTAAGGCTTGGTTTTATGTTTTTCTGCTTCAAAACAGATCACAGAAGACATATAACTAATGTCCTCCATGGGGTTTTGCCTGTAGTTGAAGAAATAATTCCCAAATTTTACATATCGGACATCCAAAAATTCAAAATCAAAAATATGGATTAATCTATTTTTTAAGGCTTGGTTTTATGTTTTTCTGCTTCAAAACAGATCACAGAAGACATATAACTAATGTCCTCCATGGGGTTTTGCCTGTAGTTGGAGAAATAATTAACTTAATTTTCAGATAAACCATTTAATTTATCAAAGCAAAGCGTACGGTAAAACCTATTTTTCAAGGCCTGGTTTTATGTTTTTCTGCTTCAAAACTGATCACAGAAGACATATAACTAATGTCCTCCATGGGGTTTTGCCTGTTGTTGGAGAAATAATTCCCAAAATTTACATATCGGACATCAAAAAATTCAAAACCAAAAATCTAGATCAATCTATTTTATAAGGCTTGGTTTTATGTTTTTCTGCTTCAAAACAGATCACAGAAGACATATAACTAATGTCCTCCATGGGGTTTTGAGTGTAGTTGGAGAAATAATTAACTTAATTTTCAGATAAACCATTTAATTTATCAAAGCAAAGCATACGGTAAAACCCATTTTTCTAGGCCTGGTTTTATGTTTTTCTGCTTCAAAACAGATCACAGAAGACATATAACTAATGTTCTCCATGGGGTTTTGCCTGTAGTTGGAGAAATAATTCCCAAAATTTACATATCGGACATCAGAAAATTCAAAACCAAAAATATGGATTAATCTATTTTTTAAGGCTTGGTTTTATGTTTTTCTGCTTCAAAACAGATCACAGAAGACATATAACTAATGTCCTCCATGGGGTTTTGCCTGTTGTTGGAGAAATAATTCCCAAATTTTACATATCGGACATCCAAAAATTCAAAATCAAAAATATGGATTAATCTATTTTTTAAGGCTTGGTTTTATGTTTTTCTGCTTCAAAACAGATCACAGAAGACATATAACTAATGTCCTCCATGGGGTTTTGCCTGTAGTTGGAGAAATAATTAACTTAATTTTCAGATAAACCATTTAATTTATCAAAGCAAAGCGTACGGTAAAACCTATTTTCCAAGGCCTGGTTTTATGTTTTTCTGCTTCAAAACTGATCACAGAAGACATATAACTAATGTCCTCCATGGGGTTTTGCCTGTTGTTGGAGAAATAATTCCCAAAATTTACATATCGGACATCAAAAAATTCAAAACCAAAAATATAGATCAATCTATTTTATAAGGCTTGGTTTTATGTTTTTCTGCTTCAAAACAGATCACAGAAGACATATAACTAATGTCCTCCATGGGGTTTTGCCTGTAGTTGGAGAAATAATTAACTTAATTTTCAGATAAACCATTTAATTTATCAAAGCAAAGCATACGGTAAAAAATATTTTTCAAGGCCTGGTTTTATGTTTTTCTGCTTCAAAACAGATCACAGAAGACATATAACTAATGTCCTCCATGGGGTTTTGCCTGTAGTTGGAGAAATAATTAACTTAATTTTCAGATAAACCATTTAATTTATCAAAGCAAAGCATACGGCAAACCTATTTTTCAACACCTGGTTTTATGTTTTTCTGCTTCAAAACAGATCACAGAAGACATATAACTAATGTCCTCCATGGGGTTTTGCCTGTAGTTGGAGAAATAATTCCCAAAATTTACATATCGGACATCCAAAAATTCAAAATCAAAAATATGGATTAATCTATTTTTTAAGGCTTGGTTTTATGTTTTTCTGCTTCAAAACAGATCACAGAAGACATATAACTAATGTCCTCCATGGGGTTTTGCCTGTTGTTGGAGAAATAATTCCCAAATTTTACATATCGGACATCCAAAAATTCAAAATCAAAAATATGGATTAATCTATTTTTTAAGGCTTGGTTTTATGTTTTTCTGCTTCAAAACAGATCACAGAAGACATATAACTAATGTCCTCCATGGGGTTTTGCCTGTAGTTGGAGAAATAATTAACTTAATTTTCAGATAAACCATTTAATTTATCAAAGCAAAGCGTACGGTAAAACCTATTTTCCAAGGCCTGGTTTTATGTTTTTCTGCTTCAAAACTGATCACAGAAGACATATAACTAATGTCCTCCATGGGGTTTTGCCTGTTGTTGGAGAAATAATTCCCAAAATTTACATATCGGACATCAAAAAATTCAAAACCAAAAATCTAGATCAATCTATTTTATAAGGCTTGGTTTTATGTTTTTCTGCTTCAAAACAGATCACAGAAGACATATAACTAATGTTCTCCATGGGGTTTTGCCTGTAGTTGGAGAAATAATTCCCAAAATTTACATATCGGACATCAGAAAATTCAAAACCAAAAATATGGATTAATCTATTTTTTAAGGCTTGGTTTTATGTTTTTCTGCTTCAAAACAGATCACAGAAGACAAATAACTAATGTCCTCCATGGGGTTTTGCCTGTTGTTGGAGAAATAATTAACTTAATTTTCAGATAAACCATTTAATTTATCAAAGCAAAGCATACGGTAAAACCTATTTTTCAAGGCCTGGTTTTATGTTTTTCTGCTTCAAAACAGATCACAGAAGACATATAACTAATGTCCTCCATGGGGTTTTGCCTGTAGTTGGAGAAATAATTAACTTAATTTTCAGATAAACCATTTAATTTATCAAAGCAAAGCATACGGTAAAACCTATTTTTCAAGGCCTGGTTTTATGTTTTTCTGCTTCAAAACAGATCACAGAAGACATATAACTAATGTCCTCCATGGGGTTTTGCCTGTAGTTGGAGAAATAATTCCCAAAATTTACATATCGGACATCAAAAAATTCAAAACCAAAAATATAGATCAATCTATTTTATAAGGCTTGGTTTTATGTTTTTCTGCTTCAAAACAGATCACAGAAGACATATAACTAATGTCCTCCATGGGGTTTTGCCTGTAGTTGGAGAAATAATTAACTTAATTTTCAGATAAACCATTTAATTTATCAAAGCAAAGCATACGGTAAAAAATATTTTTCAAGGCCTGGTTTTATGTTTTTCTGCTTCAAAACAGATCACAGAAGACATATAACTAATGTCCTCCATGGGGTTTTGCCTGTAGTTGGAGAAATAATTAACTTAATTTTCAGATAAACCATTTAATTTATCAAAGCAAAGCATACGGTAAAACCTATTTTTCAAGGCCTGGTTTTATGTTTTTCTGCTTCAAAACAGATCACAGAAGACATATAACTAATGTCCTCCATGGGGTTTTGCCTGTTGTTGGAGAAATAATTAACTTAATTTTCAGAAAAACCATTTAATTTATCAAAGCAAAGCATACGGTAAAACCTATTTTTCAAGGCCTGGTTTTATGTTTTTCTGCTTCAAAACAGATCACAGAAGACATATAACTAATGTCCTCCATGGGGTTTTGCCTGTAGTTGGAGAAATAATTCCCAAAATTTACATGTTTGACATCGAAAAATTCAAAACCAAAAATATGGCAAAACCTATTTTTTAAGGCCGGGTTTTATGTTTTTCTGCTTCAAAACAGATCACAGAAGACATATAACTAATGTCCTCCATGGGGTTTTGCCTGTAGTTGGAGAAACAATTCACTTAATTTTCAGATAAAGCATTTAATTTATCAAAGAAAAGCATACGGTAAAACCTATTTTTTAAGGCTCGGTTTTATGTTTTTCTGCTTCAAAACAGATCACAGAAGACATATAACTAATGTCCTCCATGGGGTTTTGCCTGTAGTTGGAGAAACAATTCACTTAATTTTCAGATAAAGCATTTAATTTATCAAAGAAAAGCATACGGCAAAACCTATTTTTTAAGGCTTGTTTTTATGTTTTTCTGCTTCGAAACATATCACAGAAGACATATAACTAATATCCTCCATGGGGTTTTGCCTGTAGTTGGAGAAATAATTCCCAAAATTTACATGTTTGACATCGAAAAATTCAAAACCAAAAATATGGCAAAACTTATTTTTAAAGGCTTGTTTTTATGTTTTTCTGCTTCAAAACAGATCACAGAAGACATATAACTAATGTCCTCCATGGGGTTTTGCCTGTAGTTGGAGAAATAATTCCCAAAATTTACATGTTTGACATCGAAAAATTATAAACCAAAAATATGGCAAAACCTATTTTTTAAGGCCTGGTTTTATGTTTTTCTGCTTCAAAACAGATCACAGAAGACATATAACTAATGTCCTCCATGGGGTTTTGCCTGTAGTTGGAGAAACAATTCACTTAATTTTCAGATAAAGCATTTAATTTATCAAAGAAAAGCATACGGTAAAACCTATTTTTTAAGGCTCGGTTTTATGTTTTTCTGCTTCAAAACAGATCACAGAAGACATATAACTAATGTCCTCCATGGGGTTTTGCCTGTAGTTGGAGAAACAATTCACTTAATTTTCAGATAAAGCATTTAATTTATCAAAGAAAAGCATACGGCAAAACCTATTTTTTAAGGCTTGTTTTTATGTTTTTCTGCTTCGAAACATATCACAGAAGACATATAACTTATATCCTCCATGGGGTTTTGCCTGTAGTTGGAGAAACAATTCACTTAATTTTCAGATAAAGCATTTAATTTATCAAAGAAAAGCATACGGCAAAACCTATTTTTTAAGGCTGGTTTTTATGTTTTTCTGCTTCGAAACATATCACAGAAGACATATAACTAATGTCCTCCATGGGGTTTTGCCTGTAGTCGGAGAAACAATTCACTTAATTTTCAGATAAAGCATTTAATTTATCAAAGAAAAGCATACGGTAAAACCTATTTTTTAAGGCTTGTTTTTATGTTTTTCTGCTTCGAAACAGATCACAGAAGACATATAACTAATATCCTCCATGGGGTTTTGCCTGTAGTTGGAGAAACAATTCACTTAATTTTCAGATAAAGCATTTAATTTATCAAAGAAAAGCATACGGTAAAACCTATTTTTTAAGGCTTGTTTTTATGTTTTTCTGCTTCAAAACAGAACACAGAAGACGTATAACTAATGTCCTCCATGGGGTTTTGCCTGTAGTTGGAGAAATAATTCCCAAAATTTACATATTTGACATCCAAAAATACAAAACCGAAAATATGGATTAACCTGTTTTTTAAGGCTTGGTTTTATGTTTTTCTGCTTCAAAACAGATAACAGAAGACATATAACTAATGTCCTCCATGGGGTTTTGCCTGTAGTTGGAGAAATAATTCCCAAAATTTACATATTTGACATCCAAAAATCCAAAACCGAAAATACGGATTAACCTGTTTTATAAGGCTTGGTTTTATGTTTTTCTGCTTCAAAACAGATAACAGAAGACATATAACTAATGTCCTCCATGGGGTTTTGCCTGTAGTTGGAGAAATAATTCACTTAATTTTCAGATAAACCATTTAATTTATCAAAACAAAGCATACGGTAAAACCTATTTTTTAAGGCTTGGTTTTTTGTTTTTCTGCTTCAAAACAGAACACAGAAGACGTATAACTAATGTCCTCCATGGGGTTTTGCCTGTAGTTGGAGAAATAATTCCCAAAATTTACATATTGGACATCCAAAAATCCAAAACCGAAAATATGGATTAACCTGTTTTATAAGGCTTGGTTTTAGGTTTTTCTGCTTCAAAACAGATAACAGAAGACATATAACTAATGTCCTCCATGGGGTTTTGCCTGTAGTTGGAGAAATAATTCACTTAATTTTCAGATAAACCATTTAATTTATCAAAACAAAGCATACGGTAAAACCTATTTTTTAAGGCTTGGTTTTTTGTTTTTCTGCTTCAAAACAGAACACAGAAGACGTATAACTAATGTCCTCCATGGGGTTCTGCCTGTAGTTGGAGAAATAATTCCCAAAATTTACATATTGGACATCCAAAAATCTAAAACCGAAAATATGGATTAACCTGTTTTTTAAGGCTTGGTTTTATGTTTTTCTGCTTCAAAACAGATAACAGAAGACATATAACTAATGTCCTCCATGGGGTTTTGCCTGTAGTTGGAGAAATAATTCACTTAATTTTCAGATAAACCATTTAATTTATCAAAACAAAGCATACGGTAAAACCTATTTTTTAAGGCTTGGTTTTTTGTTTTTCTGCTTCAAAACAGAACACAGAAGACGTATAACTAATGTCCTCCATGGGGTTTTGCCTGTAGTTGGAGAAATAATTCCCAAAATTTACATATTTGACATCCAAAAATCCAAAACCGAAAATATGGATTAACCTGTTTTTTAAGGCTTGGTTTTATGTTTTTCTGCTTCAAGACAGATCACAGAAGACATATAACTAATGTCCTCCATGGGGTTTTGCCTGTAGTTGGAGAAATAATTCCCAAAATTTACATATTGGACATCCAAAAATCCAAAACCGAAAATATGGATTAACCTGTTTTTTAAGGCTTGGTTTTATGTTTTTCTGCTTCAAAACAGATAACAGAAGACAAATAACTAATGTCCTCCATGGGGTTTTGCCTGTAGTTGGAGAAATAATTCCCAAAATTTACATATTGGACATCCAAAAATTCAAAACCAAAAATATGGATTAACCTGTTTTTTAAGGCTTGGTTTTATGTTTTTCTGCTTCAAAACAGATAACAGAAGACAAATAACTAATGTCCTCCAGGGGGTTTTGCCTGTAGTTGGAGAAATAATTCCCAAAATTTACATATTTGACATCCAAAAATCCAAAACCGAAAATACGGATTAACCTGTTTTATAAGGCTTGGTTTTATGTTTTTCTGCTTCAAAACAGATAACAGAAGACATATAACTAATGTCCTCCATGGGGTTTTGCCTGTAGTTGGAGAATTAATTCACTTAATTTTCAGATAAACCATTTAATTTATCAAAACAAAGCATACGGTAAAACCTATTTTTTAAGGCTTGGTTTTTTGTTTTTCTGCTTCAAAACAGAACACAGAAGACGTATAACTAATGTCCTCCATGGGGTTTTGCCTGTAGTTGGAGAAATAATTCCCAAAATTTACATATTTGACATCCAAAAATCCAAAACCGAAAATATGGATTAACCTGTTTTTTAAGGCTTGGTTTTATGTTTTTCTGCTTCAAAACAGATAACAGAAGACATAAAACTAATGTCCTCCATGGGGTTTTGCCTGTAGTTGGAGAAATAATTCACTTAATTTTCAGATAAACCATTTAATTTATCAAAACAAAGCATACGGTAAAACCTATTTTTTAAGGCTTGGTTTTTTGTTTTTCTGCTTCAAAACAGAAAACAAAAGACGTATAACTAATGTCCTCCATGGGGTTTTGCCTGAAGTTGGAGAAATAATTCACTTAATTTTCAGATAAACCATTTAATTTATCAAAACAAAGCATACGGTAAAACCTATTTTTTAAGGCTTGGTTTTATGTTTTTCTGCTTCAAGACAGATCACAGAAGACATATAACTAATGTCCTCCATGGGGTTTTGCCTGTAGTTGGAGAAATAATTCCCAAAATTTACATATTGGACATCCAAAAATCCAAAACCGAAAATATGGATTAACCTGTTTTTTAAGGCTTGGTTTTATGTTTTTCTGCTTCAAAACAGATAACAGAAGACATATAACTAATGTCCTCCATGGGGTTTTGCCTGTAGTTGGAGAAATAATTCACTTAATTTACATATTGGACATCCAAAAATTCAAAACCAAAAATATGGATTAACCTGTTTTTTAAGGCTTGGTTTTGTGTTTTTCTGCTTCAAAACAGATCACAGAAGACATATAACTAATGTCCTCTATGGGGTTTTGCCTGTAGTTGGAGAAATAATTCCCAAAATTTACATATTTGACATCTAAAAATCCAAAACCAAAAATATGAATTAACCTGTTTTTTAAGGCTTGGTTTTATGTTTTTCTGCTTCAAAACAGATAACAGAAGACATATAACTAATGTCCTCCATGGGGTTTTGCCTGTAGTTGGAGAAATAATTCACTTAATTTTCAGATAAACCATTTAATTTATCAAAACAAAGCATACGGTAAAACCTATTTTTTAAGGCTTGGTTTTTTGTTTTTCTGCTTCAAAACAGAACACAGAAGACGTATAACTAATGTCCTCCATGGGGTTTTGCCTGTAGTTGGAGAAATAATTCCCAAAATTTACATATTTGACATCTAAAAATCCAAAACCAAAAATATGGATTAACCTGTTTTTTAAGGCTTGGTTTTGTGTTTTTCTGCTTCAAAACAGATCACAGAAGACATATAACTAATGTCCTCTATGGGGTTTTGCCTGTAGTTGGAGAAATAATTCCCAAAATTTACATATTTGACATCTAAAAATCCAAAACCAAAAATATGAATTAACCTGTTTTTTAAGGCTTGGTTTTATGTTTTTCTGCTTCAAAACAGATAACAGAAGACATATAACTAATGTCCTCCATGGGGTTTTGCCTGTAGTTGGAGAAATAATTCACTTAATTTTCAGATAAACCATTTAATTTATCAAAACAAAGCATACGGTAAAACCTATTTTTTAAGGCTTGGTTTTTTGTTTTTCTGCTTCAAAACAGAACACAGAAGACGTATAACTAATGTGCTCCATGGGGTTTTGCCTGTAGTTGGAGAAATAATTCCCAAAATTTACATATTTGACATCTAAAAATCCAAAACCAAAAATATGAATTAACCTGTTTTTTAAGGCTTGGTTTTATGTTTTTCTGCTTCAAAACAGATAACAGAAGACATATAACTAATGTCCTCCATGGGGTTTTGCCTGTAGTTGGAGAAATAATTCACTTAATTTTCAGATAAACCATTTAATTTATCAAAACAAAGCATACGGTAAAACCTATTTTTTAAGGCTTGTTTTTATGTTTTTCTGCTTCAAAACAGATAACAGAAGACATATAACTAATGTCCTCCATGGGGTTTTGCCTGTAGTTGGAGAAATAATTCACTTAATTTTCAGATAAACCATTTAATTTATCAAAACAAAGCATACGGTAAAACCTATTTTTTAAGGCTTGGTTTTTTGTTTTTCTGCTTCAAAACAGATAACAGAAGACATAAAACTAATGTCCTCCATGGGATTTTGCCTGTAGTTGGAGAAATAATTCACTTAATTTTCAGATAAACCATTTAATTTATCAAAACAAAGCATACGGTAAAACCTATTTTTTAAGGCTTGGTTTTATGTTTTTCTGCTTCAAAACAGATCACAGAAGACATATAACTAATGTCCTCCATGGGGTTTTGCCTGAAGTTGGAGAAATAATTCACTTAATTTTCAGATAAACCATTTAATTTATCAAAACAAAGCATACGGTAAAACCTATTTTTTAAGGCTTGGTTTTTTGTTTTTCTGCTTCAAAACAGAACACAGAAGACGTATAACTAATGTCCTCCATGGGGTTTTGCCTGTAGTTGGAGAAATAATTCCCAAAATTTACATATTGGACATCCAAAAATTCAAAACCAAAAATATGGATTAACCTGTTTTTTAAGGCTTGGTTTTATGTTTTTCTGCTTCAAAACAGATAACAGAAGACATATAACTAATGTCCTCCATGGGGTTTTGCCTGTAGTTGGAGAAATAATTCACTTAATTTACATATTGGACATCCAAAAATTCAAAACCAAAAATATGGATTAACCTGTTTTTTAAGGCTTGGTTTTATGTTTTTCTGCTTCAAAACAGATAACAGAAGACATATAACTAATGTCCTCCATGGGGTTTTGCCTGTAGTTGGAGAAATAATTCACTTAATTTACATATTGGACATCCAAAAATTCAAAACCAAAAATATGGATTAACCTGTTTTTTAAGGCTTGGTTTTATGTTTTTCTGCTTCAAAACAGATAACAGAAGACATATAACTAATGTCCTCCATGGGGTTTTGCCTGTAGTTGGAGAAATAATTCCCAAAATTTACATATTTGACATCTAAAAATCCAAAACCAAAAATATGGATTAACCTGTTTTTTAAGGCTTGGTTTTGTGTTTTTCTGCTTCAAAACAGATCACAGAAGACATATAACTAATGTCCTCTATGGGGTTTTGCCTGTAGTTGGAGAAATAATTCCCAAAATTTACATATTTGACATCTAAAAATCCAAAACCAAAAATATGAATTAACCTGTTTTTTAAGGCTTGGTTTTATGTTTTTCTGCTTCAAAACAGATAACAGAAGACATATAACTAATGTCCTCCATGGGGTTTTGCCTGTAGTTGGAGAAATAATTCACTTAATTTTCAGATAAACCATTTAATTTATCAAAACAAAGCATACGGTAAAACCTATTTTTTAAGGCTTGGTTTTTTGTTTTTCTGCTTCAAAACAGAACACAGAAGACGTATAACTAATGTCCTCCATGGGGTTTTGCCTTTAGTTGGAGAAATAATTCCCAAAATTTACATATTTGACATCTAAAAATCCAAAACCAAAAATATGAATTAACCTATTTTTTAAGGCTTGTTTTTATGTTTTTCTGCTTCAAAACAGATCACAGAAGACATATAACTAATGTCCTCCATGGGGTTTTGCCTGTAGTTGGAGAAATAATTCACTTAATTTTCAGATAAACCATTTAATTTATCAAAACAAAGCATACGGTAAAACCTATTTTTTAAGGCTTGGTTTTTTGTTTTTCTGCTTCAAAACAGAACACAGAAGACGTATAACTAATGTCCTCCATGGGGTTTTGCCTGTAGTTGGAGAAATAATTCCCAAAATTTACATATTTGACATCTAAAAATCCAAAACCAAAAATATGAATTAACCTGTTTTTTAAGGCTTGGTTTTATGTTTTTCTGCTTCAAAACAGATAACAGAAGACATATAACTAATGTCCTCCATGGGGTTTTGCCTGTAGTTGGAGAAATAATTCACTTAATTTTCAGATAAACCATTTAATTTATCAAAACAAAGCATACGGTAAAACCTATTTTTTAAGGCTTGGTTTTTTGTTTTTCTGCTTCAAAACAGATAACAGAAGACATAAAACTAATGTCCTCCATGGGGTTTTGCCTGTAGTTGGAGAAATAATTCACTTAATTTTCAGATAAACCATTTAATTTATCAAAACAAAGCATACGGTAAAACCTATTTTTTAAGGCTTGGTTTTTTGTTTTTCTGCTTCAAAACAGAAAACAAAAGACGTATAACTAATGTCCTCCATGGGGTTTTGCCTGAAGTTGGAGAAATAATTCCCAAAATTTACATATTTGACATCTAAAAATCCAAAACCAAAAATATGGATTAACCTGTTTTTTAAGGCTTGGTTTTATGTTTTTCTGCTTCAAAACAGATCACAGAAGACATATAACTAATGTCCTCCATGGGGTTTTGCCTGAAGTTGGAGAAATAATTCACTTAATTTTCAGATAAACCATTTAATTTATCAAAACAAAGCATACGGTAAAACCTGTTTTTTAAGGCTTGGTTTTATGTTTTTCTGCTTCAAAACAGATAACAGAAGACATATAACTAATGTCCTCCATGGGGTTTTGCCTGTAGTTGGAGAAATAATTCACTTAATTTACATATTGGACATCCAAAAATTCAAAACCAAAAATATGGATTAACCTGTTTTTTAAGGCTTGGTTTTATGTTTTTCTGCTTCAAAACAGATAACAGAAGACATATAACTAATGTCCTCCATGGGGTTTTGCCTGTAGTTGGAGAAATAATTCCCAAAATTTACATATTTGACATCTAAAAATCCAAAACCAAAAATATGGATTAACCTGTTTTTTAAGGCTTGGTTTTGTGTTTTTCTGCTTCAAAACAGATCACAGAAGACATATAACTAATGTCCTCCATGGGGTTTTGCCTGTAGTTGGAGAAATAATTCACTTAATTTTCAGATAAACCATTTAATTTATCAAAACAAAGCATACGGTAAAACCTATTTTTTAAGGCTTGGTTTTTTGTTTTTCTGCTTCAAAACAGAACACAGAAGACGTATAACTAATGTCCTCCATGGGGTTTTGCCTGTAGTTGGAGAAATAATTCCCAAAATTTACATATTTGACATCTAAAAATCCAAAACCAAAAATATGAATTAACCTGTTTTTTAAGGCTTGGTTTTATGTTTTTCTGCTTCAAAACAGATAACAGAAGACATATAACTAATGTCCTCCATGGGGTTTTGCCTGTAGTTGGAGAAATAATTCACTTAATTTTCAGATAAACCATTTAATTTATCAAAACAAAGCATACGGTAAAACCTATTTTTTAAGGCTTGGTTTTTTGTTTTTCTGCTTCAAAACAGATAACAGAAGACATAAAACTAATGTCCTCCATGGGGTTTTGCCTGTAGTTGGAGAAATAATTCACTTAATTTTCAGATAAACCATTTAATTTATCAAAACAAAGCATACGGTAAAACCTATTTTTTAAGGCTTGGTTTTTTGTTTTTCTGCTTCAAAACAGAAAACAAAAGACGTATAACTAATGTCCTCCATGGGGTTTTGCCTGAAGTTGGAGAAATAATTCCCAAAATTTACATATTTGACATCTAAAAATCCAAAACCAAAAATATGGATTAACCTGTTTTTTAAGGCTTGGTTTTATGTTTTTCTGCTTCAAAACAGATCACAGAAGACATATAACTAATGTCCTCCATGGGGTTTTGCCTGAAGTTGGAGAAATAATTCACTTAATTTTCAGATAAACCATTTAATTTATCAAAACAAAGCATACGGTAAAACCTATTTTTTAAGGCTTGGTTTTATGTTTTTCTGCTTCAAAACAGATAACAGAAGACATATAACTAATGTCCTCCATGGGGTTTTGCCTGTAGTTGGAGAAATAATTCACTTAATTTACATATTGGACATCCAAAAATTCAAAACCAAAAATATGGATTAACCTGTTTTTTAAGGCTTGGTTTTATGTTTTTCTGCTTCAAAACAGATCACAGAAGACATATAACTAATGTCCTCCATGGGGTTTTGCCTGTAGTTGGAGAAATAATTCCCAAAATTTACATGTTTGACATCGAAAAATTCAAAACCAAAAATATGGATTAACCTGTTTTTTAAGGCTTGGTTTTTTGTTTTTCTGCTTCAAAACAGAACACAGAAGACGTATAACTAATGTCCTCCATGGGGTTTTGCCTGAAGTTGGAGAAATAATTCACTTAATTTTCAGATAAACCATTTAATTTATCAAAACAAAGCATACGGTAAAACCTGTTTTTTAAGGCTTGGTTTTATGTTTTTCTGCTTCAAAACAGAACACAGAAGACGTATAACTAATGTCCTCCATGGGGTTTTGCCTTTAGTTGGAGAAATAATTCCCAAAATTTACATATTTGACATCTAAAAATCCAAAACCAAAAATATGGATTAACCTGTTTTTTAAGGCTTGGTTTTTTGTTTTTCTGCTTCAAAACAGAACACAGAAGACGTATAACTAATGTCCTCCATGGGGTTTTGCCTTTAGTTGGAGAAATAATTCCCAAAATTTACATATTTGACATCTAAAAATCCAAAACCAAAAATATGAATTAACCTATTTTTTAAGGCTTGTTTTTATGTTTTTCTGCTTCAAAACAGATCACAGAAGACATATAACTAATGTCCTCCATGGGGTTTTGCCTGTAGTTGGAGAAATAATTCACTTAATTTTCAGATAAACCATTTAATTTATCAAAACAAAGCATACGGTAAAACCTATTTTTTAAGGCTTGGTTTTTTGTTTTTCTGCTTCAAAACAGAACACAGAAGACGTATAACTAATGTCCTCCATGGGGTTTTGCCTGTAGTTGGAGAAATAATTCCCAAAATTTACATATTTGACATCTAAAAATCCAAAACCAAAAATATGAATTAACCTGTTTTTTAAGGCTTGGTTTTATGTTTTTCTGCTTCAAAACAGATAACAGAAGACATATAACTAATGTCCTCCATGGGGTTTTGCCTGTAGTTGGAGAAATAATTCACTTAATTTTCAGATAAACCATTTAATTTATCAAAACAAAGCATACGGTAAAACCTATTTTTTAAGGCTTGGTTTTTTGTTTTTCTGCTTCAAAACAGATAACAGAAGACATAAAACTAATGTCCTCCATGGGGTTTTGCCTGTAGTTGGAGAAATAATTCACTTAATTTTCAGATAAACCATTTAATTTATCAAAACAAAGCATACGGTAAAACCTATTTTTTAAGGCTTGGTTTTTTGTTTTTCTGCTTCAAAACAGAAAACAAAAGACGTATAACTAATGTCCTCCATGGGGTTTTGCCTGAAGTTGGAGAAATAATTCCCAAAATTTACATATTTGACATCTAAAAATCCAAAACCAAAAATATGGATTAACCTGTTTTTTAAGGCTTGGTTTTATGTTTTTCTGCTTCAAAACAGATCACAGAAGACATATAACTAATGTCCTCCATGGGGTTTTGCCTGAAGTTGGAGAAATAATTCACTTAATTTTCAGATAAACCATTTAATTTATCAAAACAAAGCATACGGTAAAACCTGTTTTTTAAGGCTTGGTTTTATGTTTTTCTGCTTCAAAACAGATAACAGAAGACATATAACTAATGTCCTCCATGGGGTTTTGCCTGTAGTTGGAGAAATAATTCACTTAATTTACATATTGGACATCCAAAAATTCAAAACCAAAAATATGGATTAACCTGTTTTTTAAGGCTTGGTTTTATGTTTTTCTGCTTCAAAACAGATAACAGAAGACATATAACTAATGTCCTCCATGGGGTTTTGCCTGTAGTTGGAGAAATAATTCCCAAAATTTACATATTTGACATCTAAAAATCCAAAACCAAAAATATGGATTAACCTGTTTTTTAAGGCTTGGTTTTGTGTTTTTCTGCTTCAAAACAGATCACAGAAGACATATAACTAATGTCCTCTATGGGGTTTTGCCTGTAGTTGGAGAAATAATTCCCAAAATTTACATATTTGACATCTAAAAATCCAAAACCAAAAATATGAATTAACCTGTTTTTTAAGGCTTGGTTTTATGTTTTTCTGCTTCAAAACAGATAACAGAAGACATATAACTAATGTCCTCCATGGGGTTTTGCCTGTAGTTGGAGAAATAATTCACTTAATTTTCAGATAAACCATTTAATTTATCAAAACAAAGCATACGGTAAAACCTATTTTTTAAGGCTTGGTTTTTTGTTTTTCTGCTTCAAAACAGAACACAGAAGACGTATAACTAATGTCCTCCATGGCAGGAAGCAGAAAAAGTCTACATAGACCTTTCGGTCTATTTACATAGAAACACGTTTTGCCAAGGAGTCTATGGCTTTAAAAATAGACCTTTTTTACAGAAAAGGAGAAATGTGGAAACTAATGTATTTTGCGTTAAATTTTTTTCATAAAAAAAACGTTTTTATTGATTTTCAACATATTAAACACAATTTAAAGACAAAAACAAAATCAATTATAATTTAACAGTGATACCAGGCATAAAACGTTCCATTGCGTTGCAAACAACAATATTAGAAATTGTTTCTTGATTAAGCTGCGGACGTTCTGTACAGTCTACTTTATTTAACTTTCATGGATCCATGGAAATGTTTCCCTGTCTTTGGCATATAACACAATAGAATGTTTGCAAATGGTTGAAATTGTATGACAAGCACAAATTATTTGTCTTTTCGAAGTTCCGAAAGCAGCTTTCATTGCTGCAGCTTCATCAGTTACATACGCATTCAGTAGATTAATATCCATGCCAAAACTGTTTAAAAATTCTTTAGCTTTTTCAGAAGTGTAAGCTGCTGCTGCTTCTCCTTTACCATGTCCAGATATTAAATCACATAAAACTGTTTGACAAATCCTAAAATTATGAAAATATTATTAAACAAAATTTATTACTACTCAAATATCTTTACCAATCATCATCAATAAATGCCATAGTTAAACCCGTATAATGATAACTTTTTGAAGTTCCATCAACTAATAATGAAAATCCTGAATCAACACCTTTTCGTTTTAAAATAGCATATAATTGCACCTTTCTTGTCGACAAAATATTTATATGATTTGATAATGTGGTTGGATGAGGAAGAAGATTTTTGAGATCCTCACTTGCAAGATTTTGAACATCTTGAACTCCAAGTTCTGCGCTGAAATAAATAGAATCATTATTACCGTAAAAGACGTAACATAAAACATACCCAAGTCGTAACATACTTTTCGTATATTCTAAGAATCCTGGTTTCTGCACAATAGCAAACGCATTTAAATCAGTCTTTATCATTGTTAAGCAAGCTTTCTTAGCAATTTCTTTTTGAGCTGATGAAAATACAGGAGGCGGCTTTTCACATGCATGTTGACGTTGAGATCCACCTATTTTTC
Source organism: Panagrolaimus sp. LJ2414 (assembly GCA_024447195.1). Taxonomy (NCBI): domain Eukaryota; kingdom Metazoa; phylum Nematoda; class Chromadorea; order Rhabditida; family Panagrolaimidae; genus Panagrolaimus; species Panagrolaimus sp. LJ2414. The sequence continues at coordinate 47,311 of JAMRXY010000160.1, read as the reverse complement.
CAATGAAAAATTTTTCACAATGAACACATATATGGCCAACAACTGTATCACCTTCCAATATTTGCGCGTAATTTCCTTTTAATGTTGGCTTTGATTTGATTACACCAGATTTCCATTTTCGAACAATTTCTTTTTTATCTTTATTGGTCAAAGATTTCCTTGGTGTCGGACTTAAAGTTTCACTCAAATTGCATAAATTTTGTGTTGTTTGTAATCGCAAAACATCCTCTTCTTCATCTGTCATTTTTGTAAATAAAAAGAATAAAAAATTTAAGATAAAGTAATATTGTATCAGATACAATCTATCTTGTAAAATATACTTTGAAAAAAACATAGAGAAAAAATAGCAAAAATCTTTGCTATAAATCATGTTTGGCGATATGTGACTCAGTTTTGGTCAGGGGGTCTATTTTTTGGAAAATAGACTTCAAAAAAAATAGACTTTTAGTCTGCATAGACCCGTAGACTCTTTTTTTCTTTAGACGAAAAAGTCAGTCTATGCTTGACTTTTTCTGCTTCCTGCTCCATGGGGTTTTGCCTGTAGTTGGAGAAATAATTCCCAAAATTTACATATTTGACATCTAAAAATCCAAAACCAAAAATATGAATTAACCTGTTTTTTAAGGCTTGGTTTTATGTTTTTCTGCTTCAAAACAGATAACAGAAGACATATAACTAATGTCCTCCATGGGGTTTTGCCTGTAGTTGGAGAAATAATTCACTTAATTTTCAGATAAACCATTTAATTTATCAAAACAAAGCATACGGTAAAACCTATTTTTTAAGGCTTGGTTTTTTGTTTTTCTGCTTCAAAACAGATAACAGAAGACATAAAACTAATGTCCTCCATGGGGTTTTGCCTGTAGTTGGAGAAATAATTCACTTAATTTTCAGATAAACCATTTAATTTATCAAAACAAAGCATACGGTAAAACCTATTTTTTAAGGCTTGGTTTTTTGTTTTTCTGCTTCAAAACAGAAAACAAAAGACGTATAACTAATGTCCTCCATGGGGTTTTGCCTGAAGTTGGAGAAATAATTCCCAAAATTTACATATTTGACATCTAAAAATCCAAAACCAAAAATATGGATTAACCTGTTTTTTAAGGCTTGGTTTTATGTTTTTCTGCTTCAAAACAGATCACAGAAGACATATAACTAATGTCCTCCATGGGGTTTTGCCTGAAGTTGGAGAAATAATTCACTTAATTTTCAGATAAACCATTTAATTTATCAAAACAAAGCATACGGTAAAACCTGTTTTTTAAGGCTTGGTTTTATGTTTTTCTGCTTCAAAACAGATAACAGAAGACATATAACTAATGTCCTCCATGGGGTTTTGCCTGTAGTTGGAGAAATAATTCACTTAATTTACATATTGGACATCCAAAAATTCAAAACCAAAAATATGGATTAACCTGTTTTTTAAGGCTTGGTTTTATGTTTTTCTGCTTCAAAACAGATAACAGAAGACATATAACTAATGTCCTCCATGGGGTTTTGCCTGTAGTTGGAGAAATAATTCCCAAAATTTACATATTTGACATCTAAAAATCCAAAACCAAAAATATGGATTAACCTGTTTTTTAAGGCTTGGTTTTGTGTTTTTCTGCTTCAAAACAGATCACAGAAGACATATAACTAATGTCCTCTATGGGGTTTTGCCTGTAGTTGGAGAAATAATTCCCAAAATTTACATATTTGACATCTAAAAATCCAAAACCAAAAATATGAATTAACCTGTTTTTTAAGGCTTGGTTTTATGTTTTTCTGCTTCAAAACAGATAACAGAAGACATATAACTAATGTCCTCCATGGGGTTTTGCCTGTAGTTGGAGAAATAATTCACTTAATTTTCAGATAAACCATTTAATTTATCAAAACAAAGCATACGGTAAAACCTATTTTTTAAGGCTTGGTTTTTTGTTTTTCTGCTTCAAAACAGAACACAGAAGACGTATAACTAATGTCCTCCATGGGGTTTTGCCTGTAGTTGGAGAAATAATTCCCAAAATTTACATATTTGACATCTAAAAATCCAAAACCAAAAATATGAATTAACCTGTTTTTTAAGGCTTGGTTTTATGTTTTTCTGCTTCAAAACAGATAACAGAAGACATATAACTAATGTCCTCCATGGGGTTTTGCCTGTAGTTGGAGAAATAATTCACTTAATTTTCAGATAAACCATTTAATTTATCAAAACAAAGCATACGGTAAAACCTATTTTTTAAGGCTTGGTTTTTTGTTTTTCTGCTTCAAAACAGATAACAGAAGACATAAAACTAATGTCCTCCATGGGGTTTTGCCTGTAGTTGGAGAAATAATTCACTTAATTTTCAGATAAACCATTTAATTTATCAAAACAAAGCATACGGTAAAACCTATTTTTTAAGGCTTGGTTTTTTGTTTTTCTGCTTCAAAACAGAAAACAAAAGACGTATAACTAATGTCCTCCATGGGGTTTTGCCTGAAGTTGGAGAAATAATTCCCAAAATTTACATATTTGACATCTAAAAATCCAAAACCAAAAATATGGATTAACCTGTTTTTTAAGGCTTGGTTTTATGTTTTTCTGCTTCAAAACAGATCACAGAAGACATATAACTAATGTCCTCCATGGGGTTTTGCCTGAAGTTGGAGAAATAATTCACTTAATTTTCAGATAAACCATTTAATTTATCAAAACAAAGCATACGGTAAAACCTATTTTTTAAGGCTTGGTTTTATGTTTTTCTGCTTCAAAACAGATAACAGAAGACATATAACTAATGTCCTCCATGGGGTTTTGCCTGTAGTTGGAGAAATAATTCCCAAAATTTACATGTTTGACATCGAAAAATTCAAAACCAAAAATATGGATTAACCTGTTTTTTAAGGCTTGGTTTTTTGTTTTTCTGCTTCAAAACAGAACACAGAAGACGTATAACTAATGTCCTCCATGGGGTTTTGCCTGTAGTTGGAGAAATAATTCCCAAAATTTGTTATGCCCATGGCCCCGGATATAGGCATAATTAGCTTTACAAGCCATAAATAATCCAAAACCCACGAACTAAAAATATTAAATCCCCAAATAACTTACTTTTAATCCACCAAATTCACACCAAAATCTTCGGAACCTTATTAACGATCCGAGAGATAATCACCACGAGACGAGAGAGAAATATATTGATTAAATATTTATCATCAACCAATACATACAATTACAATAACATACAACTGAGCAAGGAAAAGTGACACGCGAGAGCTTATATAGACATTTGAAGTGAAGAAAGAATGCGAGAATTAACATATCGCCAACAATAGAATAATTACAATAAAAAGATAAACAACGACACGAACCTCAACAAGAGAGTAGAGAAATAAAGAGAATTGAGACGGACGTCATAAAAGAGTGGTGGATAAGAGAGAGTTCACTATTTTCATAACTTGCCCCGCCCCCATTGATTTATCGTCCCCGATAATTTTTATTCTTCGGAATCATTCCTTGGAGTTTGCCTTGACGAGGACATTCTTTAACGAGGTGATCAGGAGCTTGACAGGAGTAACATTTCTTTGGCTTCTTTTGTTGAAGTGGCAGAGATTTGGTAGACTTCGATGATGAGAATGAATTTGCAAGAGCATTTTGCCATTTTCGATGATGCTGAGATGATCTAGATTGATTAACGAGTTTGAGTTGACATCCATTAGCATTCAGGTATTCAACAAGTTTGATTGCACCATTTTGAGTAAGGAGAGCATTACTATCAACATTTTGAAGTTCAGCACGATCAAGAGGATTTGTTTGGAGCCCATGTCCAGGTTGCTTTGCACTCATTTGTGAATAAATTGAATTTATTTTGCACCATTGAGCGAATTGTTCATTCGTTACAGGAGTATCATCTTTGCGAAGAGCAGGAAGCAAAATAAGCTTTGCATGATTTATCTTTTCCAGTTGTTTCAAAATAAAAAATGTGATGGATGTAGAATAAACAAATTCATCATGAGGAAAGAAAAAAATGTTTTTGATCTTTTCACCAAAGTTCACTTGACCACGAACAAATAAATCATCAACTGATTTAATTGACCAGTAAGCTGCACCGATAACATGTGCCAACTGTTTAGCATTTGCACCACCAACAACAACGCTTTTGTAATGCCTTGATGGCAAAGATCTGACCTCAGTTTTGCCAACTTTGCTCACTGATTCACGACCTCTTCGAATACTAGTAATTTGTGCATTACTTGCATTACATTTTTCACGGCGTACACGAGGATCTACTCCTTTGTATACAGGATTATCTTTTTCCCGTTTATCACTTGGTTCAACCATTTTACCGGATCGTACTTCACCAATTGCCGGAAGTACTTCAACTTTTTGTGCAGTATCCACCTTTACTCCAACTAACCCGACAACATCTGCAGATTTAGATGGGGTATTTCCACCAAGTTGTTCAACTTGATTTATTTGTTTGGTGCGAGTTTTCGACCGAATACTTTCCTTTGCATTGAGCGCGTATTTAAGGCCATGCAACCATACTGGATTATCTTTGATAATATTCGTTCCGATTAAAACTTCTTGTTGTAATCCAGCAACGACAAAGAAAAGAGCAGGAGACGGAGAATATTTGCCCCAAGCAACAGGAATTCGTACACAATCAACGACATTCAGTTTACTTCCATTTGCACCAACAAGACTACTGGATTTGTAAACTTCGGATGGTTCACGAGTAATTTTTCCGGTTCGGGTACCATCTCCCAGAATTTTATGCAATGCTTTGCTACTGATAACAGAAACGCAAGCACCCGAATCCAACATTGCTACGACTTTAACTCCATCGAATTGAGTTTCAAGCAGAGTTCGATCACCAAATAGCTTAACATTATCAGAAGCATTATTTACTGCATTCACCGGTACAATACCATGAACAACAAATTCAAAACTTTTTTCTTCTTCCTGCACCAATTGTGCTTCTGCCTGAGCAATACAGTCTTTTGCTGAATGTCCCGGTTTTCCACATGTGTAGCATTTAACCGAAGATGAATTTTGTTCACGTTTCCATGGACCTGTATTATCATTTCTTTGGTGATTTGCATCAACTCCAACAGAAGATTTTTCATGCCAAGGAAAAGATGTACCACAATCTTTTTGCTGATATCGATCACCTTTAAAGCTTTGACCAACATGATTACGATCGAATGCATGCTTTCTTTCATTATTTTGTTTACGAAGCTTATGTGCATCTTCCGTGCTTAAAACAAGCTCCTTCAACCGATAATAATTTGCAGCTGTATGAGGAATAACAGTTGTGCTGAACGACGTATCCCAATCTTCTTGTGTAAGACGCAAAAGAATCTTTTTAAGTTCATCTTCACGTTGTGCTTGGTTACCACCATATGCTTCGAGGACTTTGCTTTCAACTTCTTCCAGAGCTTCACGATATGATTGTTTTGGAGCCTTTACATATTTATCCAGTGCCGTACGCAAACTGTATGTTGCAGCAGAACTATCAGATCCCAATGCATTTAATAATTCACGCTTCATATCTTCATATCCGAGCTTTCTTTGCATCAAGCTATCATGTTGTGGCAGCAAAGTTGGGACGAAGTAACCAACAAGCATAGCTTTACCATCATTATCCATTCCAATACTTTCAGCATATGGTTCAAAATAACGGAAAAATCTTTCCAATTCAACACGTGTTTTTCCTTTAAAAGGTGGTGGACGTGGAATATTTGCACTTAATCTTCGAAAACTTCCTTGCTTATCTTGAACGTTTTCTTTTGCTGTTTTAACTCCAGGAATTAATGAAGTTAAACTTTCCAGTGGAACTTTTCTTTCCAACTTTACCGGACGTGAAGCTTGAGTTGAAGCAATTGATCCAACTGATCCAGCTCTTGACATTCCAATTCGATCTTTGCCGACCTTCAAAAGATTAACTTCAATCTGCAGTAATCGATATTGATTAATGAGATCAGGAATATCTTTTACTCCCAAAAACTCCAATTGCATTTGTTCAATTTGGCCTAATTCACGACCAGATTTCTTTTCTCGTGCCAATTGTGCAACAAGTTGGCTTCGATCTTCAGCAAGACGTTCAACCTTCTCTTCCAAACACAACTTTGCTTTACAAGTTTCTCGATAAGCAATCTCTTGAACTTCAATTTGTTCAACCAGCCACCGGATAGAATTTCCCATATGGAGTTCCATATCCGTTATCAAATCATCGGAAACCATTGATCCAGGCTTTTTAAGCCTATCCAACATATCATTTGCTCCAGCAACAGCACCTTTCAACTTTTGACAAGCTTCAGCAGCTTCAACCAATATCTTCCTGTTCTGCACTTGTACAAAAGTACCAGGACTAACATGATCATCATTACTTGCAGGAACAACCTGACTTTCATGATCTTCAGAATCTCCAAGTCCAACACCAAATGCCCAAGCATTCCTACCATAATCATCTTCTTGTTGATCCCGAGCATCATTATCACGATCAACATTTCCAACCACTGCAAATCTTCGATGTTGATCATTATTCAATCCATGGATCATATTCAATGAACACGGTTCAGCATCTTTACCATCCATAATTACTTGATTTCGATACCTTGTTGTATCTCCGTCAATCCGAGCTTTCATAACTCCATCAACATTTTCATATAAATGATCAGCAACAAGCTTGCTATCATTCATTTTCAATCGGCTGCATTTCTTCCAATCATCGAATTCACTTCCAGCATTTTCAAGATTACCACGAGAAGCAGGACCAGAATATTCACAATGAATATCTTTCTTTATCAGCAATTCATCAGCTTTCTTTTCCATATATTTTCCAGTGCTTCTTGCAGCATCATGAACAGGAAGCCGGAGCGGGTTCTCCATGTTATGACCACGGTTGGGTGATACTACACGGCACGGTGGGCCCTCCATGTTATGCCCATGGCCCCGGATATAGGCATAATTAGCTTTACAAGCCATAAATAATCCAAAACCCACGAACTAAAAATATTAAATCCCCAAATAACTTACTTTTAATCCACCAAATTCACACCAAAATCTTCGGAACCTTATTAACGATCCGAGAGATAATCACCACGAGACGAGAGAGAAATATATTGATTAAATATTTATCATCAACCAATACATACAATTACAATAACATACAACTGAGCAAGGAAAAGTGACACGCGAGAGCTTATATAGACATTTGAAGTGAAGAAAGAATGCGAGAATTAACATATCGCCAACAATAGAATAATTACAATAAAAAGATAAACAACGACACGAACCTCAACAAGAGAGTAGAGAAATAAAGAGAATTGAGACGGACGTCATAAAAGAGTGGTGGATAAGAGAGAGTTCACTATTTTCATAACTAATTTACATATTTGACATCCAAAAATCCAAAACCGAAAATATGGATTAACCTGTTTTTTAAGGCTTGGTTTTATGTTTTTCTGCTTCAAAACAGATAACAGAAGACATATAACTAATGTCCTCCATGGGGTTTTGCCTGTAGTTGGAGAAATAATTCCCAAAATTTACATATTTGACATCTAAAAATCCAAAACCAAAAATAAGGATTAACCTGTTTTTTAAGGCTTGGTTTTATGTTTTTCTGCTTCAAAACAGATCACAGAAGACATATAACTAATGTCCTCCATGGGGTTTTGCCTGTAGTTGGAGAAATAATTCCCAAAATTTACATATTTGACATCTAAAACTCCAAAACCAAAAATATGAATTAACCTGTTTTTTAAGGCTTGGTTTTATGTTTTTCTGCTTCAAAACAGATAACAGAAGACATATAACTAATGTCCTCCATGGGGTTTTGCCTGTAGTTGGAGAAATAATTCACTTAATTTTCAGATAAACCATTTAATTTATCAAAACAAAGCATACGGTAAAACCTATTTTTTAAGGCTTGGTTTTTTGTTTTTCTGCTTCAAAACAGATAACAGAAGACATAAAACTAATGTCCTCCATGGGGTTTTGCCTGTAGTTGGAGAAATAATTCACTTAATTTTCAGATAAACCATTTAATTTATCAAAACAAAGCATACGGTAAAACCTATTTTTTAAGGCTTGGTTTTTTGTTTTTCTGCTTCAAAACAGATAACAAAAGACGTATAACTAATGTCCTCCATGGGGTTTTGCCTGAAGTTGGAGAAATAATTCCCAAAATTTACATATTTGACATCTAAAAATCCAAAACCAAAAATATGGATTAACCTGTTTTTTAAGGCTTGGTTTTATGTTTTTCTGCTTCAAAACAGATCACAGAAGACATATAACTAATGTCCTCCATGGGGTTTTGCCTGAAGTTGGAGAAATAATTCACTTAATTTTCAGATAAACCATTTAATTTATCAAAACAAAGCATACGGTAAAACCTATTTTTTAAGGCTTGGTTTTATGTTTTTCTGCTTCAAAACAGATAACAGAAGACATATAACTAATGTCCTCCATGGGGTTTTGCCTGTAGTTGAAGAAATAATTCACTTAATTTACATATTGGACATCCAAAAATTCAAAACCAAAAATATGGATTAACCTGTTTTTTAAGGCTTGGTTTTATGTTTTTCTGCTTCAAAACAGATCACAGAAGACATATAACTAATGTCCTCCATGGGGTTTTGCCTGTAGTTGGAGAAATAATTCCCAAAATTTACATGTTTGACATCGAAAAATTCAAAACCAAAAATATGGATTAACCTGTTTTTTAAGGCTTGGTTTTTTGTTTTTCTGCTTCAAAACAGAACACAGAAGACGTATAACTAATGTCCTCCATGGGGTTTTGCCTGTAGTTGGAGAAATAATTCCCAAAATTTGTTATGCCCATGGCCCCGGATATAGGCATAATTAGCTTTACAAGCCATAAATAATCCAAAACCCACGAACTAAAAATATTAAATCCCCAAATAACTTACTTTTAATCCACCAAATTCACACCAAAATCTTCGGAACCTTATTAACGATCCGAGAGATAATCACCACGAGACGAGAGAGAAATATATTGATTAAATATTTATCATCAACCAATACATACAATTACAATAACATACAACTGAGCAAGGAAAAGTGACACGCGAGAGCTTATATAGACATTTGAAGTGAAGAAAGAATGCGAGAATTAACATATCGCCAACAATAGAATAATTACAATAAAAAGATAAACAACGACACGAACCTCAACAAGAGAGTAGAGAAATAAAGAGAATTGAGACGGACGTCATAAAAGAGTGGTGGATAAGAGAGAGTTCACTATTTTCATAACTTGCCCCGCCCCCATTGATTTATCGTCCCCGATAATTTTTATTCTTCGGAATCATTCCTTGGAGTTTGCCTTGACGAGGACATTCTTTAACGAGGTGATCAGGAGCTTGACAGGAGTAACATTTCTTTGGCTTCTTTTGTTGAAGTGGCAGAGATTTGGTAGACTTCGATGATGAGAATGAATTTGCAAGAGCATTTTGCCATTTTCGATGATGCTGAGATGATCTAGATTGATTAACGAGTTTGAGTTGACATCCATTAGCATTCAGGTATTCAACAAGTTTGATTGCACCATTTTGAGTAAGGAGAGCATTACTATCAACATTTTGAAGTTCAGCACGATCAAGAGGATTTGTTTGGAGCCCATGTCCAGGTTGCTTTGCACTCATTTGTGAATAAATTGAATTTATTTTGCACCATTGAGCGAATTGTTCATTCGTTACAGGAGTATCATCTTTGCGAAGAGCAGGAAGCAAAATAAGCTTTGCATGATTTATCTTTTCCAGTTGTTTCAAAATAAAAAATGTGATGGATGTAGAATAAACAAATTCATCATGAGGAAAGAAAAAAATGTTTTTGATCTTTTCACCAAAGTTCACTTGACCACGAACAAATAAATCATCAACTGATTTAATTGACCAGTAAGCTGCACCGATAACATGTGCCAACTGTTTAGCATTTGCACCACCAACAACAACGCTTTTGTAATGCCTTGATGGCAAAGATCTGACCTCAGTTTTGCCAACTTTGCTCACTGATTCACGACCTCTTCGAATACTAGTAATTTGTGCATTACTTGCATTACATTTTTCACGGCGTACACGAGGATCTACTCCTTTGTATACAGGATTATCTTTTTCCCGTTTATCACTTGGTTCAACCATTTTACCGGATCGTACTTCACCAATTGCCGGAAGTACTTCAACTTTTTGTGCAGTATCCACCTTTACTCCAACTAACCCGACAACATCTGCAGATTTAGATGGGGTATTTCCACCAAGTTGTTCAACTTGATTTATTTGTTTGGTGCGAGTTTTCGACCGAATACTTTCCTTTGCATTGAGCGCGTATTTAAGGCCATGCAACCATACTGGATTATCTTTGATAATATTCGTTCCGATTAAAACTTCTTGTTGTAATCCAGCAACGACAAAGAAAAGAGCAGGAGACGGAGAATATTTGCCCCAAGCAACAGGAATTCGTACACAATCAACGACATTCAGTTTACTTCCATTTGCACCAACAAGACTACTGGATTTGTAAACTTCGGATGGTTCACGAGTAATTTTTCCGGTTCGGGTACCATCTCCCAGAATTTTATGCAATGCTTTGCTACTGATAACAGAAACGCAAGCACCCGAATCCAACATTGCTACGACTTTAACTCCATCGAATTGAGTTTCAAGCAGAGTTCGATCACCAAATAGCTTAACATTATCAGAAGCATTATTTACTGCATTCACCGGTACAATACCATGAACAACAAATTCAAAACTTTTTTCTTCTTCCTGCACCAATTGTGCTTCTGCCTGAGCAATACAGTCTTTTGCTGAATGTCCCGGTTTTCCACATGTGTAGCATTTAACCGAAGATGAATTTTGTTCACGTTTCCATGGACCTGTATTATCATTTCTTTGGTGATTTGCATCAACTCCAACAGAAGATTTTTCATGCCAAGGAAAAGATGTACCACAATCTTTTTGCTGATATCGATCACCTTTAAAGCTTTGACCAACATGATTACGATCGAATGCATGCTTTCTTTCATTATTTTGTTTACGAAGCTTATGTGCATCTTCCGTGCTTAAAACAAGCTCCTTCAACCGATAATAATTTGCAGCTGTATGAGGAATAACAGTTGTGCTGAACGACGTATCCCAATCTTCTTGTGTAAGACGCAAAAGAATCTTTTTAAGTTCATCTTCACGTTGTGCTTGGTTACCACCATATGCTTCGAGGACTTTGCTTTCAACTTCTTCCAGAGCTTCACGATATGATTGTTTTGGAGCCTTTACATATTTATCCAGTGCCGTACGCAAACTGTATGTTGCAGCAGAACTATCAGATCCCAATGCATTTAATAATTCACGCTTCATATCTTCATATCCGAGCTTTCTTTGCATCAAGCTATCATGTTGTGGCAGCAAAGTTGGGACGAAGTAACCAACAAGCATAGCTTTACCATCATTATCCATTCCAATACTTTCAGCATATGGTTCAAAATAACGGAAAAATCTTTCCAATTCAACACGTGTTTTTCCTTTAAAAGGTGGTGGACGTGGAATATTTGCACTTAATCTTCGAAAACTTCCTTGCTTATCTTGAACGTTTTCTTTTGCTGTTTTAACTCCAGGAATTAATGAAGTTAAACTTTCCAGTGGAACTTTTCTTTCCAACTTTACCGGACGTGAAGCTTGAGTTGAAGCAATTGATCCAACTGATCCAGCTCTTGACATTCCAATTCGATCTTTGCCGACCTTCAAAAGATTAACTTCAATCTGCAGTAATCGATATTGATTAATGAGATCAGGAATATCTTTTACTCCCAAAAACTCCAATTGCATTTGTTCAATTTGGCCTAATTCACGACCAGATTTCTTTTCTCGTGCCAATTGTGCAACAAGTTGGCTTCGATCTTCAGCAAGACGTTCAACCTTCTCTTCCAAACACAACTTTGCTTTACAAGTTTCTCGATAAGCAATCTCTTGAACTTCAATTTGTTCAACCAGCCACCGGATAGAATTTCCCATATGGAGTTCCATATCCGTTATCAAATCATCGGAAACCATTGATCCAGGCTTTTTAAGCCTATCCAACATATCATTTGCTCCAGCAACAGCACCTTTCAACTTTTGACAAGCTTCAGCAGCTTCAACCAATATCTTCCTGTTCTGCACTTGTACAAAAGTACCAGGACTAACATGATCATCATTACTTGCAGGAACAACCTGACTTTCATGATCTTCAGAATCTCCAAGTCCAACACCAAATGCCCAAGCATTCCTACCATAATCATCTTCTTGTTGATCCCGAGCATCATTATCACGATCAACATTTCCAACCACTGCAAATCTTCGATGTTGATCATTATTCAATCCATGGATCATATTCAATGAACACGGTTCAGCATCTTTACCATCCATAATTACTTGATTTCGATACCTTGTTGTATCTCCGTCAATCCGAGCTTTCATAACTCCATCAACATTTTCATATAAATGATCAGCAACAAGCTTGCTATCATTCATTTTCAATCGGCTGCATTTCTTCCAATCATCGAATTCACTTCCAGCATTTTCAAGATTACCACGAGAAGCAGGACCAGAATATTCACAATGAATATCTTTCTTTATCAGCAATTCATCAGCTTTCTTTTCCATATATTTTCCAGTGCTTCTTGCAGCATCATGAACAGGAAGCCGGAGCGGGTTCTCCATGTTATGACCACGGTTGGGTGATACTACACGGCACGGTGGGCCCTCCATGTTATGCCCATGGCCCCGGATATAGGCATAATTAGCTTTACAAGCCATAAATAATCCAAAACCCACGAACTAAAAATATTAAATCCCCAAATAACTTACTTTTAATCCACCAAATTCACACCAAAATCTTCGGAACCTTATTAACGATCCGAGAGATAATCACCACGAGACGAGAGAGAAATATATTGATTAAATATTTATCATCAACCAATACATACAATTACAATAACATACAACTGAGCAAGGAAAAGTGACACGCGAGAGCTTATATAGACATTTGAAGTGAAGAAAGAATGCGAGAATTAACATATCGCCAACAATAGAATAATTACAATAAAAAGATAAACAACGACACGAACCTCAACAAGAGAGTAGAGAAATAAAGAGAATTGAGACGGACGTCATAAAAGAGTGGTGGATAAGAGAGAGTTCACTATTTTCATAACTAATTTACATATTTGACATCCAAAAATCCAAAACCGAAAATATGGATTAACCTGTTTTTTAAGGCTTGGTTTTATGTTTTTCTGCTTCAAAACAGATAACAGAAGACATATAACTAATGTCCTCCATGGGGTTTTGCCTGTAGTTGGAGAAATAATTCCCAAAATTTACATATTTGACATCTAAAAATCCAAAACCAAAAATAAGGATTAACCTGTTTTTTAAGGCTTGGTTTTATGTTTTTCTGCTTCAAAACAGATCACAGAAGACATATAACTAATGTCCTCCATGGGGTTTTGCCTGTAGTTGGAGAAATAATTCCCAAAATTTACATATTTGACATCTAAAACTCCAAAACCAAAAATATGAATTAACCTGTTTTTTAAGGCTTGGTTTTATGTTTTTCTGCTTCAAAAGAGATAACAGAAGACATATAACTAATGTCCTCCATGGGGTTTTGCCTGTAGTTGGAGAAATAATTCCCAAAATTTACATATTTGACATCTAAAAATCCAAAACCAAAAATATGGATTAACCTGTTTTTTAAGGCTTGGTTTTATGTTTTTCTGCTTCAAAACAGATCACAGAAGACATATAACTAATGTCCTCCATGGGGTTTTGCCTGTAGTTGGAGAAATAATTCACTTAATTTTCAGATAAACCATTTAATTTATCAAAACAAAGCATACGGTAAAACCTATTTTTTAAGGCTTGGTTTTTTGTTTTTCTGCTTCAAAACAGAACACAGAAGACGTATAACTAATGTCCTCCATGGGGTTTTGCCTGTAGTTGGAGAAATAATTCCCAAAATTTACATATTTGACATCTAAAAATCCAAAACCAAAAATATGGATTAACCTTTTTTTAAGGCTTGGTTTTATGTTTTTCTGCTTCAAAACAGATAACAGAAGACATATAACTAATGTCCTCCATGGGGTTTTGCCTGTAGTTGGAGAAATAATTCACTTAATTTACATATTGGACATCCAAAAATTCAAAACCAAAAATATGGATTAACCTGTTTTTTAAGGCTTGGTTTTATGTTTTTCTGCTTCAAAACAGATAACAGAAGACATATAACTAATGTCCTCCATGGGGTTTTGCCTGTAGTTGGAGAAATAATTCACTTAATTTACATATTGGACATCCAAAAATTCAAAACCAAAAATATGGATTAACCTGTTTTTTAAGGCTTGGTTTTATGTTTTTCTGCTTCAAAACAGATAACAGAAGACATATAACTAATGTCCTCCATGGGGTTTTGCCTAAAAGTTGGAGAAATAATTCCCAAAATTTACATATTTGACATCTAAAAATCCAAAACCAAAAATATGAATTAACCTGTTTTTTAAGGCTTCGTTTTATGTTTTTCTGCTTCAAAACAGATAACAGAAGACATATAACTAATGTCCTCCATGGGGTTTTGCCTGTAGTTGGAGAAATAATTCCCAAAATTTACATATTTGACATCTAAAAATCCAAAACCAAAAATATGGATTAACCTTTTTTTAAGGCTTGGTTTTATGTTTTTCTGCTTCAAAACAGATAACAGAAGACATATAACTAACGTCCTCCATGGGGTTTTGCCTGTAGTTGGAGAAATAATTCACTTAATTTACATATTGGACATCCAAAAATTCAAAACCAAAAATATGGATTAACCTGTTTTTTAAGGCTTGGTTTTATGTTTTTCTGCTTCAAAAAAGATAAAAGAAGACATATAACTAATGTCCTCCATGGGGTTTTGCCTGTAGTTGGAGAAATAATTCCCAAAATTTACATATTTGACATCTAAAAATCCAAAACCAAAAATATGAATTAACCTGTTTTTTAAGGCTTGGTTTTATGTTTTTCTGCTTCAAAACAGATAACAGAAGACATATAACTAATGTCCTCCATGGGGTTTTGCCTGTAGTTGGAGAAATAATTCCCAAAATTTACATATTGGACATCCAAAAATTCAAAACCAAAAATATCGATTAACCTATTTTTAAAGGCTTGGTTTTATGTTTTTCTGCTTCAAAACAGATAACAGAAGACATATAACTAATGTCCTCCATGGGGTTTTGCCTGCAGTTGGAGAAATAATTCCCAAAATTTACATATTGGACATCCAAAAATTCAAAGCCAAAAATATGGATTAACCTTTTTTTTAAGGCTTGGTTTTATGTTTTTCTGCTTCAAAACAGATCACTGAGGACATATAACTAATGTCCTCCATGGGGTTTTGCCTGTAGTTGGAGAAATAATTCCCAAAATTTACATATTGGACATCCAAAAATTCAAAGCCAAAAATATGGATTAACCTATTTTTTAAGGCTAAGTTTTATGTTTTTCTGCTTCAAAACAGATCACTGAGGACACATAACTAATGTCCTCCATGGGGTTTTGCCTGTAGTTGGAGAAATAATTCCCAAAATTTACATATTTGACATCTAAAAATCCAAAACCAAAAATATGGATAAACCTTTTTTTAAGGCTTAGTTTTATGTTTTTCTGCTTCAAAACAGATAACAGAAGACATATAACTAATGTCCTCCATGGGGTTTTGCCTGTAGTTGGAGAAATAATTCACTTAATTTTCAGATAAACCATTTAATTTATCAAAACAAAGCATACGGTAAAACCTATTTTTTAAGGCTTGGTTTTTTGTTTTTCTGCTTCAAAACAGAACACAGAAGACGTATAACTAATGTCCTCTATGGGGTTTTGCCTGTAGTTGGAGAAATAATTCCCAAAATTTACATATTTGACATCTAAAACTCCAAAACCAAAAATATGAATTAACCTGTTTTTTAAGGCTTGGTTTTATGTTTTTCTGCTTCAAAAGAGATAACAGAAGACATATAACTAATGTCCTCCATGGGGTTTTGCCTGTAGTTGGAGAAATAATTCCCAAAATTTACATATTTGACATCTAAAAATCCAAAACCAAAAATATGGATTAACCTGTTTTTTAAGGCTTGGTTTTATGTTTTTCTGCTTCAAAACAGATCACAGAAGACATATAACTAATGTCCTCCATGGGGTTTTGCCTGTAGTTGGAGAAATAATTCACTTAATTTTCAGATAAACCATTTAATTTATCAAAACAAAGCATACGGTAAAACCTATTTTTTAAGGCTTGGTTTTTTGTTTTTCTGCTTCAAAACAGAACACAGAAGACGTATAACTAATGTCCTCCATGGGGTTTTGCCTGTAGTTGGAGAAATAATTCCCAAAATTTACATATTTGACATCTAAAAATCCAAAACCAAAAATATGGATTAACCTTTTTTTAAGGCTTGGTTTTATGTTTTTCTGCTTCAAAACAGATAACAGAAGACATATAACTAATGTCCTCCATGGGGTTTTGCCTGTAGTTGGAGAAATAATTCACTTAATTTACATATTGGACATCCAAAAATTCAAAACCAAAAATATGGATTAACCTGTTTTTTAAGGCTTGGTTTTATGTTTTTCTGCTTCAAAACAGATAACAGAAGACATATAACTAATGTCCTCCATGGGGTTTTGCCTGTAGTTGGAGAAATAATTCACTTAATTTTCAGATAAACCATTTAATTTATCAAAACAAAGCATACGGTAAAACCTATTTTTTAAGGCTTGGTTTTTTGTTTTTCTGCTTCAAAACAGAACACAGAAGACGTATAACTAATGTCCTCTATGGGGTTTTGCCTGTAGTTGGAGAAATAATTCACTTAATTTACATATTGGACATCCAAAAATTCAAAACCAAAAATATGGATTAACCTGTTTTTTAAGGCTTGGTTTTATGTTTTTCTGCTTCAAAACAGATAACAGAAGACATATAACTAATGTCCTCCATGGGGTTTTGCCTGTAGTTGGAGAAATAATTCACTTAATTTTCAGATAAACCATTTAATTTATCAAAACAAAGCATACGGTAAAACCTATTTTTTAAGGCTTGGTTTTTTGTTTTTCTGCTTCAAAACAGAACACAGAAGACGTATAACTAATGTCCTCTATGGGGTTTTGCCTGTAGTTGGAGAAATAATTCACTTAATTTACATATTGGACATCCAAAAATTCAAAACCAAAAATATGGATTAACCTGTTTTTTAAGGCTTGGTTTTATGTTTTTCTGCTTCAAAACAGATAACAGAAGACATATAACTAATGTCCTCCATGGGGTTTTGCCTAAAAGTTGGAGAAATAATTCCCAAAATTTACATATTTGACATCTAAAAATCCAAAACCAAAAATATGAATTAACCTGTTTTTTAAGGCTTCGTTTTATGTTTTTCTGCTTCAAAACAGATAACAGAAGACATATAACTAATGTCCTCCATGGGGTTTTGCCTGTAGTTGGAGAAATAATTCCCAAAATTTACATATTTGACATCTAAAAATCCAAAACCAAAAATATGGATTAACCTTTTTTTAAGGCTTGGTTTTATGTTTTTCTGCTTCAAAACAGATAACAGAAGACATATAACTAACGTCCTCCATGGGGTTTTGCCTGTAGTTGGAGAAATAATTCACTTAATTTACATATTGGACATCCAAAAATTCAAAACCAAAAATATGGATTAACCTGTTTTTTAAGGCTTGGTTTTATGTTTTTCTGCTTCAAAAAAGATAAAAGAAGACATATAACTAATGTCCTCCATGGGGTTTTGCCTGTAGTTGGAGAAATAATTCCCAAAATTTACATATTTGACATCTAAAAATCCAAAACCAAAAATATGAATTAACCTGTTTTTTAAGGCTTGGTTTTATGTTTTTCTGCTTCAAAACAGATAACAGAAGACATATAACTAATGTCCTCCATGGGGTTTTGCCTGTAGTTGGAGAAATAATTCCCAAAATTTACATATTGGACATCCAAAAATTCAAAACCAAAAATATCGATTAACCTATTTTTAAAGGCTTGGTTTTATGTTTTTCTGCTTCAAAACAGATAACAGAAGACATATAACTAATGTCCTCCATGGGGTTTTGCCTGCAGTTGGAGAAATAATTCCCAAAATTTACATATTGGACATCCAAAAATTCAAAGCCAAAAATATGGATTAACCTTTTTTTTAAGGCTTGGTTTTATGTTTTTCTGCTTCAAAACAGATCACTGAGGACATATAACTAATGTCCTCCATGGGGTTTTGCCTGTAGTTGGAGAAATAATTCCCAAAATTTACATATTGGACATCCAAAAATTCAAAGCCAAAAATATGGATTAACCTATTTTTTAAGGCTAAGTTTTATGTTTTTCTGCTTCAAAACAGATCACTGAGGACACATAACTAATGTCCTCCATGGGGTTTTGCCTGTAGTTGGAGAAATAATTCCCAAAATTTACATATTTGACATCTAAAAATCCAAAACCAAAAATATGGATAAACCTTTTTTTAAGGCTTAGTTTTATGTTTTTCTGCTTCAAAACAGATAACAGAAGACATATAACTAATGTCCTCCATGGGGTTTTGCCTGTAGTTGGAGAAATAATTCACTTAATTTTCAGATAAACCATTTAATTTATCAAAACAAAGCATACGGTAAAACCTATTTTTTAAGGCTTGGTTTTTTGTTTTTCTGCTTCAAAACAGAACACAGAAGACGTATAACTAATGTCCTCTATGGGGTTTTGCCTGTAGTTGGAGAAATAATTCCCAAAATTTACATATTTGACATCTAAAACTCCAAAACCAAAAATATGAATTAACCTGTTTTTTAAGGCTTGGTTTTATGTTTTTCTGCTTCAAAAGAGATAACAGAAGACATATAACTAATGTCCTCCATGGGGTTTTGCCTGTAGTTGGAGAAATAATTCCCAAAATTTACATATTTGACATCTAAAAATCCAAAACCAAAAATATGGATTAACCTGTTTTTTAAGGCTTGGTTTTATGTTTTTCTGCTTCAAAACAGATCACAGAAGACATATAACTAATGTCCTCCATGGGGTTTTGCCTGTAGTTGGAGAAATAATTCACTTAATTTTCAGATAAACCATTTAATTTATCAAAACAAAGCATACGGTAAAACCTATTTTTTAAGGCTTGGTTTTTTGTTTTTCTGCTTCAAAACAGAACACAGAAGACGTATAACTAATGTCCTCCATGGGGTTTTGCCTGTAGTTGGAGAAATAATTCCCAAAATTTACATATTTGACATCTAAAAATCCAAAACCAAAAATATGGATTAACCTTTTTTTAAGGCTTGGTTTTATGTTTTTCTGCTTCAAAACAGATAACAGAAGACATATAACTAATGTCCTCCATGGGGTTTTGCCTGTAGTTGGAGAAATAATTCACTTAATTTACATATTGGACATCCAAAAATTCAAAACCAAAAATATGGATTAACCTGTTTTTTAAGGCTTGGTTTTATGTTTTTCTGCTTCAAAACAGATAACAGAAGACATATAACTAATGTCCTCCATGGGGTTTTGCCTGTAGTTGGAGAAATAATTCACTTAATTTACATATTGGACATCCAAAAATTCAAAACCAAAAATATGGATTAACCTGTTTTTTAAGGCTTGGTTTTATGTTTTTCTGCTTCAAAACAGATAACAGAAGACATATAACTAATGTCCTCCATGGGGTTTTGCCTAAAAGTTGGAGAAATAATTCCCAAAATTTACATATTTGACATCTAAAAATCCAAAACCAAAAATATGAATTAACCTGTTTTTTAAGGCTTCGTTTTATGTTTTTCTGCTTCAAAACAGATAACAGAAGACATATAACTAATGTCCTCCATGGGGTTTTGCCTGTAGTTGGAGAAATAATTCCCAAAATTTACATATTTGATGTAATGCCCAACAATATGTTCCTCGTCCAACATCTTTCCAACATGGCATTGCAGACTCCTCCCATCCTGAAGCTCCTTAAATATCCGTCAAGCTTCAGCTTCAATAAGCCTTTCCAGAGCCAGTCTGGTCCAGCAACAGCAGTAGCAGCAGCCGCCCTTGGAGGAAGAGGCAAGAGTGCCTTTGGGCGCTCTTGTTCCTCATTGTTCTCATCTCTCTCTCCTTCTTCCCTTGTAACTTGATAATAAAGCTAACCATTGAATCACGCTTTGAAAGACACGAACAGCTACACCAACACCAACATAACCCCAGCAAACACCTACCCAGTACATGGAGGATCCTACCCTTTTCATTGCCCGTTTCAAGGTTAGTTTAATTTAAAAGTTTTATGAGAACTTCCTCTTTGCTGCAAAAGCTACTTTGCTGCAAATTTATTTTTTTATTTTTTTCTATTATGCTTTAGTTTTTTCTCGTTTTTATGCCATTGAAAATCCATTAAATTTATTTCCACTTGATTTCCATCAAAAATCTCTTTTTATTTGAAGTCTTTGCCCCAGCGCATTCCATCATTTTCAGGAAACGAATAAAGCGCCAATTGTCCCAAAATCTATCTCTGCGACAGCCAAAGGCAATCTTATCTTTAAACCATTGTTCTTTCTTGAAAAAATTTAACACAAAATTTTAAACTTCATATTCTTTCTTTCAAATTTTCAAAAAAAAACGGTTATTTCACAATCATGCCGTTGACGTCAAACATTTCCGAGAAAAACTCAGGAAAATGTCAAAAAATTTTTTTAAACAAAATTTTCTTTTTTGCAAAACCACTCTCATAAAAGAATTCAAAATGAATCCCAAAAAGGGACTCATTCACTTTAAAACACAAAAAAAAATGTCCAAACACAATTCCAAACCATTCTTTTTTCTCAAACAAATGTCTCAATCAAGCATAAACTTTTTCGGAAACCACTTCAACAAAATTACTTTATGCTTGCATTCATCAAAAAGGGACACAAATTTTAACAACTTTTCAAGAAAAGAAGGACTCAAACTGAGTCTCAACAAAGAAAATAGGAAATTCATTTATGCTCAATGCAACAAAGCATGCCAAAAAGGCGTGAAACAAAATTTTTTTCAAAACCAAATCCAAAAAATGTTTTCACTCTTTTTTTCTAAAAAAGGTTTTTGCTAAAATAAATTATTTTTTGGAATAAAGAATTATTCCAATTTTCCAATCTGGTGACATCTTTTAATATTTTCTGTCGTTTAAAAAAGTCTGTCTGAAAAAACCACTATTATTTTTTCATCAAAAGCCCTATATCAAATTCTTCATTTAAAATCTTTTCTAAAAATTGTTTTTAAAAAAATCTGAAGTTAAAAAACTCTAAACTTTTCCAAATAAATTTCTTTTTCTAAAAATCCTTTGATTTTTTTCAGAACTTAATCCCTTCTGAAACTTTTAAAAATTTTTATTCAATCGTAAAAAAGAATCCATCTATTTATTTTCTTGACTCAAATTCAAATAATTCTTTTAAAAATTAATTAAAATATTATTCCATTTTTTGATCGATAATCAATCAATAATTTATTTCGGGATTCATTTGTCTTAATTATCCTGCATCTTTATTTCATATCTATATTTCGTGAGAAGTAACACACGGTCATAAACAGGAAATACTTTTTCTATTTTTATCTTTTTGCCCCTGTAATTTTTTTCAATTGATTATTAATGATATTGGGCAGAAGCTGGAAGGAACAGCCCCCAAAATTTCTGTGAGTAGAATGAATCCTCACCTTGCATAAATGCATTTGTCTTCGTAAATAGGCTCCTCACTTCATATACATATCTCATATCCACATTTGCAGTCTTATTATTTTTAAAAAATTTTTATTAATCCCTGATCTTAATCTTAAACGCGAAGCGCATAATTCCGCGTCACAATTAATCTGATTTAGCTGGAAGAAACTCAAAAATGGAATACATCAATAAACTTCAAAAGTCAAGTAAAAAAGTCATCGAAAAGTATAAAGGAAAAGAAGCCGACTCAACTTCAATCAATCCAACTTCAATCAATACAACTTCAGTCAACAATTCACCAATCAATGAACACAATGAAGATCAATCATCAACGTACAGTACAACAATGTCACCCATCAATAACTACATCTGTTCAAGATGCAATCAACCTGAACTCAACCTTCATCAATATGCTTTAATGATCAAAAAGAAGATCAACAAAGAATTTCCCAACAATACTGGAACAACTGCAAAGCAACGAAATCAAATGATGATCGAACAATTCATCAAAGGAATTCGACATCCAATTCAATTACAACTGAAACAAGAAATCAACAACTTCAAGAATCTGGACATGATAATTCAAAGAACGATGGAACTTCAACTTCAATTATTAAATGGAAATTAATTACAGTAATTGATCAACACTACAATTATTATTTTATTTATGGATTTAATTTTATTTCATTGGTATTAATATTAATTAATATTTTGTATTTAATAAACAACATTGTTTTATTTAAATATTCTTGTATATTCATATTTCATATTACCTTCTGTAGTATTCAACAATGTTATTAAAAAATTTCGGATTAGTCTTTATTGAACTTCACCCACATCAACAAGGTACGATTTTAAAATAAGAATGGGGTCCATTCTTCAGGTATCGGGGGAAGGACACATGCTCAACACAAGCTGAACAATGATCAAAACAACTACACCTCTGATACCATATCATCTGCACAACTCCAACAAGATCAATCAACTCCAACACTGATCAACAACAACAATGACACAACACCACAAGCCACATTCAACGATGCCAACATCGATAAAAAAATAATAAATAAAAATCAGATTTTTATAAAACTGTTAAAATTGTATTTAAAATATGTATTTTGTTAATGTTTTATTCCAATACTTCATTGTCTCTGTCTATATCTTTTTCTCTCCATCATCATCCTCTTCTGCTGCTACTTCATCAGTCGACATCCATCAATCGACATCCACTTATCGACATCCATCAATCGACGATCATCAATCATTCTTCGACTCCACCGAAGCATTGGGGTCAATGCTTTGTCGGGATGCGGGATGTAATGCCCAACAATATGTTCCTCGTCCAACATCTTTCCAACATGGCATTGCAGACTCCTCCCATCCTGAAGCTCCTTAAATATCCGTCAAGCTTCAGCTTCAATAAGCCTTTCCAGAGCTAGTCTGGTCCAGCAACAGCAGTAGCAGCAGCCGCCCTTGGAGGAAGAGGCAAGAGTGCCTTTGGGCGCTCTTGTTCCTCATTGTTCTCATCTCTCTCTTTCTTCCCTTGTAACTTGATAATAAAGCTAACCATTGAATCACGCTTTGAAAGACCCGAACAGCTACACCAACACCATCATAACCCCAGCAACTCTTACCCAGTACATTGACATCTAAAAATCCAAAACCAAAAATATGGATTAACCTTTTTTTAAGGCTTGGTTTTATGTTTTTCTGCTTCAAAACAGATAACAGAAGACATATAACTAACGTCCTCCATGGGGTTTTGCCTGTAGTTGGAGAAATAATTCACTTAATTTACATATTGGACATCCAAAAATTCAAAGCCAAAAATATGGATTAACCTATTTTTTAAGGCTTGGTTTTATGTTTTTCTGCTTCAAAACAGATCACTGAGGACATATAACTAATGTCCTCCATGGGGTTTTGCCTGTAGTTGGAGAAATAATTCCCAAAATTTACATATTGGACATCCAAAAATTCAAAGCCAAAAATATGGATTAACCTATTTTTTAAGGCTTGGTTTTATGTTTTTCTGCTTCAAAACAGATCACTGAGGACATATAACTAATGTCCTCCATGGGGTTTTGCCTGTTGTTGGAGAAATAATTCGCTTAATTTACATATTGGACATCCAAAAATTCAAAACCAAAAATATGGATTAACCTATTTTTTAAGGCTAAGTTTTATGTTTTTCTGCTTCAAAACAGATCACAGAAGACATATAACTAATGTCCTCCATGGGGTTTTGCCTGTAGTTGGAGAAATAATTCCCAAAATTTACATATTGGACATCCAAAACTTCAAAACCAAAAATATGGCAAAACCTATTTTTCAGGGCATGGTTTTATGTTTTTCTGCTTCAAAACAGATCACAGAAGACATATAACTAATGTCCTCCATGGGGTTTCGCCTGTAGTTGGAGAAATAATTCCCAAAATTTACATAATGGACATCCAAAAATTCAAAACCAAAAATATGGATTAACCTATTTTTTAAGGCTTGTTTTTTTGTTTTTCTGCTTCGAAACAGATCACAGAAGACATATAACTAATGTCCTCCATGGGGTTTTGCCTGTAGTTGGAGAAATAATTCCTAAAAAATGCATTTTAAACATCGAAATATTCAAAGCCAAAAATATGGATTAACCTATTTTTAAAGGCTTGGTTTTATGTTTTTCTGCTTCAAAACAGATCACAGAAGACATATAACTAATGTCCTCCATGGGGTTTCGCCTGTAGTTGGAGAAATAATTCCCAAAATTTACATATTGGACATCCAAAAATTCAAAACCAAAAATATGGCAAAACCTATTTTTCAGGGCATGGTTTTATGTTTTTCTGCTTCAAAACAGATCACAGAAGACATATAACTAATGTCCTCCATGGGGTTTCGCCTGTAGTTGGAGAAATAATTCCCAAAATTTACATATTGGACATCCAAAAATTCAAAACCAAAAATATGGATTAACCTATTTTTAAAGGCTTGGTTTTATGTTTTTCTGCTTCAAAACAGATCACAGAAGACATATAACTAATGTCCTCCATGGGGTTTTGCCTGCAGTTGGAGAAATAATTCCCAAACTTTACATATTGGACATCCAAAAATTCAAAGCCAAAAATATGGATTAACCTTTTTTTTAAGGCTTGGTTTTATGTTTTTCTGCTTCAAAACAGATCACTGAGGACATATAACTAATGTCCTCCATGGGGTTTTGCCTGTAGTTGGAGAAATAATTCCCAAAATTTACATATTGGACATCCAAAAATTCAAAGCCAAAAATATGGATTAACCTATTTTTTAAGGCTAAGTTTTATGTTTTTCTGCTTCAAAACAGATCACTGAGGACACATAACTAATGTCCTCCATGGGGTTTTGCCTGCAGTTGGAGAAATAATTCCCAAAATTTACATATTGGACATCCAAAAATTCAAAGCCAAAAATATGGATTAACCTATTTTTTAAGGCTTGGTTTTATGTTTTTCTGCTTCAAAACAGATCACTGAGGACACATAACTAATGTCCTCCATGGGGTTTTGCCTGCAGTTGGAGAAATAATTCCCAAAATTTACATATTGGACATCCAAAAATTCAAAGCCAAAAATATGGATTAACCTATTTTTTAAGGCTTGGTTTTATGTTTTTCTGCTTCAAAACAGATCACTGAGGACACATAACTAATGTCCTCCATGGGGTTTTGCCTGCAGTTGGAGAAATAATTCCCAAAATTTACATATTGGACATCCAAAAATTCAAAGCCAAAAATATGGATTAACCTATTTTTTAAGGCTTGGTTTTATGTTTTTCTGCTTCAAAACAGATCACTGAGGACATATAACTAATGTCCTCCATGGGGTTTTGCCTGTAGTTGGAGAAATAATTCCCAAAATTTACATATTGGACATCCAAAAATTCAAAGCCAAAAATATGGATTAACCTATTTTTTAAGGCTTGGTTTTATGTTTTTCTGCTTCAAAACAGATCACTGAGGACATATAACTAATGTCCTCCATGGGGTTTTGCCTGTTGTTGGAGAAATAATTCGCTTAATTTACATATTGGACATCCAAAAATTCAAAACCAAAAATATGGATTAACCTATTTTTTAAGGCTAAGTTTTATGTTTTTCTGCTTCAAAACAGATCACAGAAGACATATAACTAATGTCCTCCATGGGGTTTTGCCTGTAGTTGGAGAAATAATTCCCAAAATTTACATATTGGACATCCAAAACTTCAAAACCAAAAATATGGCAAAACCTATTTTTCAGGGCATGGTTTTATGTTTTTCTGCTTCAAAACAGATCACAGAAGACATATAACTAATGTCCTCCATGGGGTTTCGCCTGTAGTTGGAGAAATAATTCCCAAAATTTACATAATGGACATCCAAAAATTCAAAACCAAAAATATGGATTAACCTATTTTTTAAGGCTTGTTTTTTTGTTTTTCTGCTTCGAAACAGATCACAGAAGACATATAACTAATGTCCTCCATGGGGTTTTGCCTGTAGTTGGAGAAATAATTCCTAAAAAATGCATTTTAAACATCGAAATATTCAAAGCCAAAAATATGGATTAACCTATTTTTAAAGGCTTGGTTTTATGTTTTTCTGCTTCAAAACAGATCACAGAAGACATATAACTAATGTCCTCCATGGGGTTTTGCCTGTAGTTGGAGAAATAATTCCCAAAATTTACATATTGGACATTCAAAAATTCAAAACCAAAAATATGGATTAACCTATTTTTAAAGGCTTGGTTTTATGTTTTTCTGCTTCAAAACAGATCACAGAAGACATATAACTAATGTCCTCCATGGGGTTTTGCCTGTAGTTGGAGAAATAATTCCTAAAAAATGCATTCTAAACATCGAAATATTCAAAGCCAAAAATATGGATTAACCTATTTTTTAAGGCTTGGTTTTATGTTTTTCTGCTTCAAAACAGATCACTGAGGACATATAACTAATGTCCTCCATGGGGTTTTGCCTGTAGTTGGAGAAATAATTCCCAAAATTTACATATTGGACATTCAAAAATTCAAAACCAAAAATATGGATTAACCTATTTTTAAAGGCTTGGTTTTATGTTTTTCTGCTTCAAAACAGATCACAGAAGACATATAACTAATGTCCTCCATGGGGTTTTGCCTGTAGTTGGAGAAATAATTCCTGAAAAATGCATTTTAAACATCGAAATATTCAAAGCCAAAAATATGGATTAACCTATTTTTAAAGGCTTGGTTTTATGTTTTTCTGCTTCAAAACAGATCACAGAAGACATATAACTAATGTCCTCCATGGGGTTTTGCCTGTAGTTGGAGAAATAATTCCCAAAATTTACATATTGGACATTCAAAAATTCAAAACCAAAAATATGGATTAACCTATTTTTAAAGGCTTGGTTTTATGTTTTTCTGCTTCAAAACAGATCACAGAAGACATATAACTAATGTCCTCCATGGGGTTTTGCCTGTAGTTGGAGAAATAATTCCTAAAAAATGCATTTTAAACATCGAAATATTCAAAACCAAAAATATGGATTAACCTATTTTTAAAGGCTTGGTTTTATGTTTTTCTGCTTCAAAACAGATCACAGAAGACATATAACTAATGTCCTCCATGGGGTTTTGCCTGTAGTTGGAGAAATAATTCCTAAAAAATGCATTTCAAACATCGAAAAATTCAAAACCAAAAATATGGATTAACCTATTTTTAAAGGCTTGGTTTTATGTTTTTCTGCTTCAAAACAGATCACAGAAGACATATAACTAATGTCCTCCATGGGGTTTTGCCTGTTGTTGGAGAAATAATTCGCTTAATTTACATATTGGACATCCATAAATTCAAAACCAAAAATATGGCAAAACCTATTTTTCAGGGCATGGTTTTATGTTTTTCTGCTTAAAAACAGATCACAGAAGACATATAACTAATATCCTCCATGGGGTTTTGCCTGTAGTTGGAGAAATAATTCATTTAATTTTCAGATAAAGCATTTAATTTATCAAAGAAAAGCATACGGTAAAACCTATTTTTTAAGGCTTGGTTTTATGTTTTTCTGCTTCAAAACAGATCACAGAAGACATATAACTAATGTCCTCCATGGGGTTTTGCCTGTAGTTGGAGAAATAATTCCCAAAATTTACATATTGGACATTCAAAAATTCAAAACCAAAAATATGGATTAACCTATTTTTAAAGGCTTGGTTTTATGTTTTTCTGCTTCAAAACAGATCACAGAAGACATATAACTAATGTCCTCCATGGGGTTTTGCCTGTAGTTGGAGAAATAATTCCCAAAATTTACATATTGGACATTCAAAAATTCAAAACCAAAAATATGGATTAACCTATTTTTAAAGGCTTGGTTTTATGTTTTTCTGCTTCAAAACAGATCACAGAAGACATATAACTAATGTCCTCCATGGGGTTTTGCCTGTAGTTGGAGAAATAATTCCTAAAAAATGCATTCTAAACATCGAAATATTCAAAGCCAAAAATATGGATTAACCTATTTTTTAAGGCTTGGTTTTATGTTTTTCTGCTTCAAAACAGATCACTGAGGACATATAACTAATGTCCTCCATGGGGTTTTGCCTGTAGTTGGAGAAATAATTCCCAAAATTTACATATTGGACATTCAAAAATTCAAAACCAAAAATATGGATTAACCTATTTTTAAAGGCTTGGTTTTATGTTTTTCTGCTTCAAAACAGATCACTGAGGACATATAACTAATGTCCTCCATGGGGTTTTGCCTGTAGTTGGAGAAATAATTCCTGAAAAATGCATTTTAAACATCGAAATATTCAAAGCCAAAAATATGGATTAACCTATTTTTAAAGGCTTGGTTTTATGTTTTTCTGCTTCAAAACAGATCACAGAAGACATATAACTAATGTCCTCCATGGGGTTTTGCCTGTAGTTGGAGAAATAATTCCCAAAATTTACATATTGGACATTCAAAAATTCAAAACCAAAAATATGGATTAACCTATTTTTAAAGGCTTGGTTTTATGTTTTTCTGCTTCAAAACAGATCACAGAAGACATATAACTAATGTCCTCCATGGGGTTTTGCCTGTAGTTGGAGAAATAATTCCTAAAAAATGCATTTTAAACATCGAAATATTCAAAGCCAAAAATATGGATTAACCTATTTTTAAAGGCTTGGTTTTATGTTTTTCTGCTTCAAAACAGATCACAGAAGACATATAACTAATGTCCTCCATGGGGTTTTGCCTGTAGTTGGAGAAATAATTCCTAAAAAATGCATTTTAAACATCGAAATATTCAAAACCAAAAATATGGATTAACCTATTTTTAAAGGCTTGGTTTTATGTTTTTCTGCTTCAAAACAGATCACAGAAGACATATAACTAATGTCCTCCATGGGGTTTTGCCTGTAGTTGGAGAAATAATTCCTAAAAAATGCATTTTAAACATCGAAAAGTTCAAAACCAAAAATATGGATTAACCTATTTTTAAAGGCTTGGTTTTATGTTTTTCTGCTTCAAAACAGATCACAGAAGACATATAACTAATGTCCTCCATGGGGTTTTGCCTGTTGTTGGAGAAATAATTCGCTTAATTTACATATTGGACATCCATAAATTCAAAACCAAAAATATGGCAAAACCTATTTTTCAGGGCATGGTTTTATGTTTTTCTGCTTAAAAACAGATCACAGAAGACATATAACTAATATCCTCCATGGGGTTTTGCCTGTAGTTGGAGAAATAATTCATTTAATTTTCAGATAAAGCATTTAATTTATCAAAGAAAAGCATACGGTAAAACCTATTTTTTAAGGCTTGGTTTTTTGTTTTTCTGCTTCAAAACAGATCACAGAAGACATATAACTAATGTCCTCCTTGGAGTTTTGCCTGTAGTTGGAGAAATAATTCCCAAAATTTACATATTGGACATTCAAAAATTCAAAACCAAAAATATGGATTAACCTATTTTTAAAGGCTTGGTTTTATGTTTTTCTGCTTCAAAACAGATCACAGAAGACATATAACTAATGTCCTCCATGGGGTTTTGCCTGTAGTTGGAGAAATAATTCCTAAAAAATGCATTTTAAACATCGAAATATTCAAAGCCAAAAATATGGATTAACCTATTTTTAAAGGCTTGGTTTTATGTTTTTCTGCTTCAAAACAGATCACAGAAGACATATAACTAATGTCCTCCATGGGGTTTTGCCTGTAGTTCGAGAAATAATTCCCAAAATTTACATATTGGACATTCAAAAATTCAAAACCAAAAATATGGATTAACCTATTTTTAAAGGCTTGGTTTTATGTTTTTCTGCTTCAAAACAGATCACAGAAGACATATAACTAATGTCCTCCATGGGGTTTTGCCTGTAGTTGGAGAAATAATTCCTAAAAAATGCATTTTAAACATCGAAATATTCAAAACCAAAAATATGGATTAACCTATTTTTAAAGGCTTGGTTTTATGTTTTTCTGCTTCAAAACAGATCACAGAAGACATATAACTAATGTCCTCCATGGGGTTTTGCCTGTAGTTGGAGAAATAATTCCTAAAAAATGCATTTTAAACATCGAAATATTCAAAGCCAAAAATATGGATTAACCTATTTTTAAAGGCTTGGTTTTATGTTTTTCTGCTTCAAAACAGATCACAGAAGACATATAACTAATGTCCTCCATGGGGTTTTGCCTGTAGTTGGAGAAATAATTCCTAAAAAATGCATTTTAAACATCGAAATATTCAAAACCAAAAATATGGATTAACCTATTTTTAAAGGCTTGGTTTTATGTTTTTCTGCTTCAAAACAGATCACAGAAGACATATAACTAATGTCCTCCATGGGGTTTTGCCTGTAGTTGGAGAAATAATTCCTAAAAAATGCATTTTAAACATCGAAAAATTCAAAACCAAAAATATGGATTAACCTATTTTTAAAGGCTTGGTTTTATGTTTTTCTGCTTCAAAACAGATCACAGAAGACATATAACTAATGTCCTCCATGGGGTTTTGCCTGTTGTTGGAGAAATAATTCGCTTAATTTACATATTGGACATCCATAAATTCAAAACCAAAAATATGGCAAAACCTATTTTTCAGGGCATGGTTTTATGTTTTTCTGCTTCAAAACAGATCACAGAAGACATATAACTAATGTCCTCCTTGGAGTTTTGCCTGTAGTTGGAGAAATAATTCCCAAAATTTACATATTGGACATTCAAAAATTCAAAACCAAAAATATGGATTAACCTATTTTTAAAGGCTTGGTTTTATGTTTTTCTGCTTCAAAACAGATCACAGAAGACATATAACTAATGTCCTCCATGGGGTTTTGCCTGTAGTTGGAGAAATAATTCCTAAAAAATGCATTTTAAACATCGAAATATTCAAAGCCAAAAATATGGATTAACCTATTTTTAAAGGCTTGGTTTTATGTTTTTCTGCTTCAAAACAGATCACAGAAGACATATAACTAATGTCCTCCATGGGGTTTTGCCTGTAGTTCGAGAAATAATTCCCAAAATTTACATATTGGACATTCAAAAATTCAAAACCAAAAATATGGATTAACCTATTTTTAAAGGCTTGGTTTTATGTTTTTCTGCTTCAAAACAGATCACAGAAGACATATTACTAATGTCCTCCATGGGGTTTTGCCTGTAGTTGGAGAAATAATTCCTAAAAAATGCATTTTAAACATCGAAATATTCAAAACCAAAAATATGGATTAACCTATTTTTAAAGGCTTGGTTTTATGTTTTTCTGCTTCAAAACAGATCACAGAAGACATATAACTAATGTCCTCCATGGGGTTTTGCCTGTAGTTGGAGAAATAATTCCTAAAAAATGCATTTTAAACATCGAAATATTCAAAGCCAAAAATATGGATTAACCTATTTTTAAAGGCTTGGTTTTATGTTTTTCTGCTTCAAAACAGATCACAGAAGACATATAACTAATGTCCTCCATGGGGTTTTGCCTGTAGTTGGAGAAATAATTCCTAAAAAATGCATTTTAAACATCGAAATATTCAAAACCAAAAATATGGATTAACCTATTTTTAAAGGCTTGGTTTTATGTTTTTCTGCTTCAAAACAGATCACAGAAGACATATAACTAATGTCCTCCATGGGGTTTTGCCTGTAGTTGGAGAAATAATTCCTAAAAAATGCATTTTAAACATCGAAAAATTCAAAACCAAAAATATGGATTAACCTATTTTTAAAGGCTTGGTTTTATGTTTTTCTGCTTCAAAACAGATCACAGAAGACATATAACTAATGTCCTCCATGGGGTTTTGCCTGTTGTTGGAGAAATAATTCGCTTAATTTACATATTGGACATCCATAAATTCAAAACCAAAAATATGGCAAAACCTATTTTTCAGGGCATGGTTTTATGTTTTTCTGCTTAAAAACAGATCACAGAAGACATATAACTATTATCCTCCATGGGGTTTTGCCTGTAGTTGGAGAAATAATTCATTTAATTTTCAGATAAAGCATTTAATTTATCAAAGAAAAGCATACGGTAAAACCTATTTTTTAAGGCTTGGTTTTTTGTTTTTCTGCTTCAAAACAGATCACAGAAGACATATAACTAATGTCCTCCTTGGAGTTTTGCCTGTAGTTGGAGAAATAATTCTCAAAATTTACATGTTTGACATCGAAAAATTCAAAACCAAAAATATGGCAAAACCTATTTTTCAGGGCATGGTTTTATGTTTGTCTGCTTCAAAACAAATCGCAGAAGACATATAACTAATGTCCTCCATGGGGTTTTGCCTGTAGTTGGAGAAATAATTTACTTAATTTTCAGATAAAGCATTTAATTTATCAAAGAAAAGCATACGGTAAAACCTATTTTTTAAGGCTTGGTTTTTTGTTTTTCTGCTTCAAAACAGATCACAGAAGACATATAACTAATGTCCTCCTTGGAGTTTTGCCTGTAGTTGGAGAAATAATTCCCAAAATTTACATATTGGACATTCAAAAATTCAAAACCAAAAATATGGATTAACCTATTTTTAAAGGCTTGGTTTTATGTTTTTCTGCTTCAAAACAGATCACAGAAGACATATAACTAATGTCCTCCATGGGGTTTTGCCTGTAGTTGGAGAAATAATTCCTAAAAAATGCATTTTAAACATCGAAATATTCAAAGCCAAAAATATGGATTAACCTATTTTTAAAGGCTTGGTTTTATGTTTTTCTGCTTCAAAACAGATCACAGAAGACATATAACTAATGTCCTCCATGGGGTTTTGCCTGTAGTTCGAGAAATAATTCCCAAAATTTACATATTGGACATTCAAAAATTCAAAACCAAAAATATGGATTAACCTATTTTTAAAGGCTTGGTTTTATGTTTTTCTGCTTCAAAACAGATCACAGAAGACATATAACTAATGTCCTCCATGGGGTTTTGCCTGTAGTTGGAGAAATAATTCCTAAAAAATGCATTTTAAAACATCGAAATATTCAAAACCAAAAATATGGATTAACCTATTTTTAAAGGCTTGGTTTTATGTTTTTCTGCTTCAAAACAGATCACAGAAGACATATAACTAATGTCCTCCATGGGGTTTTGCCTGTAGTTGGAGAAATAATTCCTAAAAAATGCATTTTAAACATCGAAATATTCAAAGCCAAAAATATGGATTAACCTATTTTTAAAGGCTTGGTTTTATGTTTTTCTGCTTCAAAACAGATCACAGAAGACATATAACTAATGTCCTCCATGGGGTTTTGCCTGTAGTTGGAGAAATAATTCCTAAAAAATGCATTTTAAACATCGAAATATTCAAAACCAAAAATATGGATTAACCTATTTTTAAAGGCTTGGTTTTATGTTTTTCTGCTTCAAAACAGATCACAGAAGACATATAACTAATGTCCTCCATGGGGTTTTGCCTGTAGTTGGAGAAATAATTCCTAAAAAATGCATTTTAAACATCGAAAAATTCAAAACCAAAAATATGGATTAACCTATTTTTAAAGGCTTGGTTTTATGTTTTTCTGCTTCAAAACAGATCACAGAAGACATATAACTAATGTCCTCCATGGGGTTTTGCCTGTTGTTGGAGAAATAATTCGCTTAATTTACATATTGGACATCCATAAATTCAAAACCAAAAATATGGCAAAACCTATTTTTCAGGGCATGGTTTTATGTTTTTCTGCTTCAAAACAGATCACAGAAGACATATAACTAATGTCCTCCTTGGAGTTTTGCCTGTAGTTGGAGAAATAATTCCCAAAATTTACATATTGGACATTCAAAAATTCAAAACCAAAAATATGGATTAACCTATTTTTAAAGGCTTGGTTTTATGTTTTTCTGCTTCAAAACAGATCACAGAAGACATATAACTAATGTCCTCCATGGGGTTTTGCCTGTAGTTGGAGAAATAATTCCTAAAAAATGCATTTTAAACATCGAAATATTCAAAGCCAAAAATATGGATTAACCTATTTTTAAAGGCTTGGTTTTATGTTTTTCTGCTTCAAAACAGATCACAGAAGACATATAACTAATGTCCTCCATGGGGTTTTGCCTGTAGTTCGAGAAATAATTCCCAAAATTTACATATTGGACATTCAAAAATTCAAAACCAAAAATATGGATTAACCTATTTTTAAAGGCTTGGTTTTATGTTTTTCTGCTTCAAAACAGATCACAGAAGACATATTACTAATGTCCTCCATGGGGTTTTGCCTGTAGTTGGAGAAATAATTCCTAAAAAATGCATTTTAAACATCGAAATATTCAAAACCAAAAATATGGATTAACCTATTTTTAAAGGCTTGGTTTTATGTTTTTCTGCTTCAAAACAGATCACAGAAGACATATAACTAATGTCCTCCATGGGGTTTTGCCTGTAGTTGGAGAAATAATACCTAAAAAATGCATTTTAAAACATCGAAATATTCAAAGCCAAAAATTATGGATTAACCTATTTTTAAAGGCTTGGTTTTATGTTTTTCTGCTTCAAAACAGATCACAGAAGACATATAACTAATGTCCTCCATGGGGTTTTGCCTGTAGTTGGAGAAATAATTCCTAAAAAATGCATTTTAAACATCGAAATATTCAAAACCAAAAATATGGATTAACCTATTTTTAAAGGCTTGGTTTTATGTTTTTCTGCTTCAAAACAGATCACAGAAGACATATAACTAATGTCCTCCATGGGGTTTTGCCTGTAGTTGGAGAAATAATTCCTAAAAAATGCATTTTAAACATCGAAAAATTCAAAACCAAAAATATGGATTAACCTATTTTTAAAGGCTTGGTTTTATGTTTTTCTGCTTCAAAACAGATCACAGAAGACATATAACTAATGTCCTCCATGGGGTTTTGCCTGTTGTTGGAGAAATAATTCGCTTAATTTACATATTGGACATCCATAAATTCAAAACCAAAAATATGGCAAAACCTATTTTTCAGGGCATGGTTTTATGTTTTTTCTGCTTAAAAACAGATCACAGAAGACATATAACTATTATCCTCCATGGGGTTTTGCCTGTAGTTGGAGAAATAATTCATTTAATTTTCAGATAAAGCATTTAATTTATCAAAGAAAAGCATACGGTAAAACCTATTTTTTTAAGGCTTGGTTTTTTGTTTTTCTGCTTCAAAACAGATCACAGAAGACATATAACTAATGTCCTCCTTGGAGTTTTGCCTGTAGTTGGAGAAATAATTCTCAAAATTTACATGTTTGACATCGAAAAATTCAAAACCAAAAATATGGCAAAACCTATTTTTCAGGGCATGGTTTTATGTTTGTCTGCTTCAAAACAAATCGCAGAAGACATATAACTAATGTCCTCCATGGGGTTTTGCCTGTAGTTGGAGAAATAATTTACTTAATTTTCAGATAAAGCATTTAATTTATCAAAGAAAAGCATACAGTAAAACCTATTTTTTAAGGCTTGGTTTTATGTTTTTCTGCTTTAAAAACAGATCACAGAAGACATATAACTAATGTCCTCCATGGGGTTTTGCCTGTAGTTGGAGAAATAATTCCCAAAATTTACATATTGGGCATCCAAAAATTCAAAACTAAAAATATGGCAAAACCTATTTTTCAGGGCATGGTTTTATGTTTGTCTGCTTCAAAACAAATCGCAGAAGACATATAAACTAATGTACTCCATGGGGTTTTGCCTGTAGTTGGAGAAATAATTTACTTAATTTTCAGATAAAGCATTTAATTTATCAAAGAAAAAGCATACGGTAAAACCTATTTTTTAAGGCTTGTTTTTTTGTTTGTCTGCTTCAAAACAGATCACAGAAGACATATAACAAATGTCCCTCCATGGGGTTTTGCCTGTAGTTGGAGAAATAATTCTCAAAATTTACATGTTTTGACATCGAAAAATTCAAAACCAAAAATATGGCAAACCCTATTTTTCAGGGCATGGTTTTATGTTTTTCTGCTTCAAAAACAGATCACAGAAGACATATAACTAATGTCCACCATGGGGTTTTGCCTGTAGTTGGAGAAATAATTCCCAAAATTTACATATTGGACATCCAAAAATTCAAAACCAAAAATATGGCAAAACCTATTTTTCAGGGCATGGTTTTATGTTTTTCTGCTTCAAAACAGATCACAGAAGACATATAACTAATGTCCTCCATGGGGTTTTGCCTGTAGTTGGAGAAATAATTCCCAAAATTTACATATTGGACATCCAAAAATTCAAAACCAAAAATATGGCAAAACCTATTTTTCAGGGCATGGTTTTATGTTTTTCTGCTTCAAAACAGATCACAGCATATAACTAATGTCCTCCATGGGGTTTTGCCTGTAGTTGGAGAAATAATTCACTTAATATTCAGATAAAGCATTTAATTTATCAAAGAAAAGCATACGGTAAAACCTATTTTTTAAGGCTTGGTTTTATGTTTTTCTACTTCAAAACAGATCACAGAAGACATATAACTAATGTCCTCCATGGAGTTTTGCCTGTAGTTGGAGAAATAATTCCCAAAATTTACATATTTGACATCCAAAAATCCAAAACAAAGCATACGGTAAAACCTATTTTTTAAGGCTTGGTTTTTTGTTTTTCTGCTTCAAAACAGATCACAGAAGACATATAACTAATGTCCTCCATGGGGTTTTGCCTGTAGTTGGAGAAATAATTCCCAAAATTTACATATTGGGCATCCAAAAATTCAAAACTAAAAATATGGCAAAACCTATTTTTCAGGGCATGGTTTTATGTTTGTCTGCTTCAAAACAAATCGCAGAAGACATATAACTAATGTCCTCCATGGGGTTTTGCCTGTAGTTGGAGAAATAATTTACTTAATTTTCAGATAAAGCATTTAATTTATCAAAGAAAAGCATACGGTAAAACCTATTTTTTAAGGCTTGGTTTTTGTTTTTCTGCTTCAAAACAGATCACAGAAGACATATAACTAATGTCCTCCATGGGGTTTTGCCTGTAGTTGGAGAAATAATTCCCAAAATTTACATATTGGGCATCCAAAAATTCAAAACTAAAAATATGGCAAAACCTATTTTTCAGGGCATGGTTTTATGTTTGTCTGCTTCAAAACAAATCGCAGAAGACATATAACTAATGTCCTCCATGGGGTTTTGCCTGTAGTTGGAGAAATAATTTACTTAATTTTCAGATAAAGCATTTAATTTATCAAAGAAAAGCATACGGTAAAACCTATTTTTTAAGGCTTGTTTTTTTGTTTGTCTGCTTCAAAACAGATCACAGAAGACATATAACTAATGTCCTCCATGGGGTTTTGCCTGTAGTTGGAGAAATAATTTACTTAATTTTCAGATAAAGCATTTAATTTATCAAAGAAAAGCATACGGTAAAACCTATTTTTTAAGGCTTGTTTTTTTGTTTGTCTGCTTCAAAACAAATCGCAGAAGACATATAACTAATGTCCTCCATGGGGTTTTGCCTGTAGTTGGAGAAATAATTCACTTAATTTTCAGATAAAGCATTTAATTTATCAAAGAAAAGCATACGGTAAAACCTATTTTTTAAGGCTTCGTTTTATGTCTTTCTACTTCAAAACAGATCACAGAAGACATATAACAAATGTCCTCCATGGGGTTTTGCCTGTAGTTGGAGAAATAATTCCCAAAATTTACATGTTTGACATCGAAAAATTCAAAACTAAAAATATGGCAAACCCTATTTTTCAGGGCATGGTTTTATGTTTTTCTGCTTCAAAACAGATCACAGAAGACATATAACTAATGTCCTCCATGGGGTTTTGCCTGTAGTTGGAGAAATAATTCACTTAATTTTCAGATAAAGCATTTAATTTATCAAAGAAAAGCATACGGTAAAACCTATTTTTTAAGGCTTCGTTTTATGTCTTTCTACTTCAAAACAGATCACAGAAGACATATAACAAATGTCCACCATGGGGTTTTGCCTGTAGTTGGAGAAATAATTCCCAAAATTTACATATTGGACATCCAAAAATTCAAAACCAAAAATATGGCAAAACCTATTTTTCAGGGCATGGTTTTATGTTTTTCTGCTTCAAAACAGATCACAGAAGACATATAACTAATGTCCTCCATGGGGTTTTGCCTGTAGTTGGAGAAATAATTCCCAAAATTTACATATTGGACATCCAAAAATTCAAAACCAAAAATATGGCAAAACCTATTTTTCAGGGCATGGTTTTATGTTTTTCTGCTTCAAAACAGATCACAGAAGACATATAACTAATGTCCTCCATGGGGTTTTGCCTGTAGTTGGAGAAATAATTCACTTAATATTCAGATAAAGCATTTAATTTATCAAAGAAAAGCATACGGTAAAACCTATTTTTTAAGGCTTGGTTTTATGTTTTTCTACTTCAAAACAGATCACAGAAGACATATAACTAATGTCCTCCATGGAGTTTTGCCTGTAGTTGGAGAAATAATTCCCAAAATTTACATATTTGACATCCAAAAATCCAAAACAAAGCATACGGTAAAACCTATTTTTTAAGGCTTGGTTTTTTGTTTTTCTGCTTCAAAACAGATCACAGAAGACATATAACTAATGTCCTCCATGGGGTTTTGCCTGTAGTTGGAGAAATAATTCCCAAAATTTACATATTGGGCATCCAAAAATTCAAAACTAAAAATATGGCAAAACCTATTTTTCAGGGCATGGTTTTATGTTTGTCTGCTTCAAAACAAATCGCAGAAGACATATAACTAATGTCCTCCATGGGGTTTTGCCTGTAGTTGGAGAAATAATTTACTTAATTTTCAGATAAAGCATTTAATTTATCAAAGAAAAGCATACGGTAAAACCTATTTTTTAAGGCTTGGTTTTTTGTTTTTCTGCTTCAAAACAGATCACAGAAGACATATAACTAATGTCCTCCATGGGGTTTTGCCTGTAGTTGGAGAAATAATTCCCAAAATTTACATATTGGGCATCCAAAAATTCAAAACTAAAAATATGGCAAAACCTATTTTTCAGGGCATGGTTTTATGTTTGTCTGCTTCAAAACAAATCGCAGAAGACATATAACTAATGTCCTCCATGGGGTTTTGCCTGTAGTTGGAGAAATAATTTACTTAATTTTCAGATAAAGCATTTAATTTATCAAAGAAAAGCATACGGTAAAACCTATTTTTTAAGGCTTGTTTTTTTGTTTGTCTGCTTCAAAACAGATCACAGAAGACATATAACTAATGTCCTCCATGGGGTTTTGCCTGTAGTTGGAGAAATAATTCCCAAAATTTACATATTGGGCATCCAAAAATTCAAAACTAAAAATATGGCAAAACCTATTTTTCAGGGCATGGTTTTATGTTTGGTCTGCTTCAAAACAAATCGCAGAAGACATATAACTAATGTCCTCCATGGGGTTTTGCCTGTAGTTGGAGAAATAATTTACTTAATTTTCAGATAAAGCATTTAATTTATCAAAGAAAAGCATACGGTAAAACCTATTTTTTAAGGCTTGGTTTTTTGTTTTTCTGCTTCAAAACAGATCACAGAAGACATATAACTAATGTCCTCCATGGGGTTTTGCCTGTAGTTGGAGAAATAATTCCCAAAATTTACATATTGGGCATCCAAAAATTCAAAACTAAAAATATGGCAAAACCTATTTTTCAGGGCATGGTTTTATGTTTGTCTGCTTCAAAACAAATCGCAGAAGACATATAACTAATGTCCTCCATGGGGTTTTGCCTGTAGTTGGAGAAATAATTTACTTAATTTTCAGATAAAGCATTTAATTTATCAAAGAAAAGCATACGGTAAAACCTATTTTTTAAGGCTTGTTTTTTTGTTTGTCTGCTTCAAAACAGATCACAGAAGACATATAACTAATGTCCTCCATGGGGTTTTGCCTGTAGTTGGAGAAATAATTTACTTAATTTTCAGATAAAGCATTTAATTTATCAAAGAAAAGCATACGGTAAAACCTATTTTTTAAGGCTTGTTTTTTTGTTTGTCTGCTTCAAAACAAATTGCAGAAGACATATAACTAATGTCCTCCATGGGGTTTTGCCTGTAGTTGGAGAAATAATTCACTTAATTTTCAGATAAAGCATTTAATTTATCAAAGAAAAGCATACGGTAAAACCTATTTTTTAAGGCTTCGTTTTATGTCTTTCTACTTCAAAACA
Organism: Panagrolaimus sp. LJ2414; assembly: GCA_024447195.1. Lineage (NCBI taxonomy): Eukaryota > Metazoa > Nematoda > Chromadorea > Rhabditida > Panagrolaimidae > Panagrolaimus > Panagrolaimus sp. LJ2414. The sequence goes on along the minus strand of JAMRXY010000160.1, from coordinate 6,918 downwards.
GATCACAGAAGACATATAACAAATGTCCTCCATGGGGTTTTGCCTGTAGTTGGAGAAATAATTCCCAAAATTTACATGTTTGACATCGAAAAATTCAAAACTAAAAATATGGCAAACCCTATTTTTCAGGGCATGGTTTTATGTTTTTCTGCTTCAAAACAGATCACAGAAGACATATAACTAATGTCCTCCATGGGGTTTTGCCTGTAGTTGGAGAAATAATTCACTTAATTTTCAGATAAAGCATTTAATTTATCAAAGAAAAGCATACGGTAAAACCTATTTTTTAAGGCTTGGTTTTTTGTTTTTCTGCTTCAAAACAGATCACAGAAGACATATAACTAATGTCCTCCATGGGGTTTTGCCTGTAGTTGGAGAAATAATTTACTTAATTTTCAGATAAAGCATTTAATTTATCAAAGAAAAGCATACGGTAAAACCTATTTTTTAAGGCTTGTTTTTTTGTTTGTCTGCTTCAAAACAGATCACAGAAGACATATAACTAATGTCCTCCATGGGGTTTTGCCTGTAGTTGGAGAAATAATTCACTTAATTTTCAGATAAAGCATTTAATTTATCAAAGAAAAGCATACGGTAAAACCTATTTTTTAAGGCTTCGTTTTATGTCTTTCTACTTCAAAACAGATCACAGAAGACATATAACAAATGTCCTCCATGGGGTTTTGCCTGTAGTTGGAGAAATAATTCCCAAAATTTACATATTGGACATCCAAAAATTCAAAACCAAAAATATGGCAAAACCTATTTTTCAGGGCATGGTTTTATGTTTTTCTGCTTCAAAACAGATCACAGAAGACATATAACTAATGTCCTCCATGGAGTTTTGCCTGTAGTTGGAGAAATAATTCCCAAAATTTACATATTTGACATCCAAAAATCCAAAACAAAGCATACGGTAAAACCTATTTTTTTAAGGCTTGGTTTTTTGTTTTTCTGCTTCAAAACAGATCACAGAAGACATATAACTAATGTCCTCCATGGGGTTTTGCCTGTAGTTGGAGAAATAATTCCCAAAATTTACATACTTGACATCCAAAAATACAAAACCAAAAATATGGATTAACCTGTTTTTTAAGGCTTGGTTTTATGTTTTTCTGCTTCAAAACAGATCACAGAAGACATATAACTAATGTCCTCCATGGAGTTTTGCCTGTAGTTGGAGAAATAATTCCCAAAATTTACATATTTGACATCCAAAAATCCAAAAACAAAAATATGGATTAACATGTTTTTTAAGGCTTGGTTTTATGTTTTTCTGGTTCAAAACAGATCACAGAAGACATATAACTAATGTCCTCCATGGGGTTTTGCCTGTAGTTGGAGAAATAATTCACTTAATTTTCAGATAAACCATTTAATTTATCAAAACAAAGCATACGGTAAAACCTATTTTTTAAGGCTTGGTTTTATGTTTTTCTGGTTCAAAACAGATCACAGAAGACATATAACTAATGTCCTCCATGGGGTTTTGCCTGTAGTTGGAGAAATAATTCACTTAATTTTCAGATAAACCATTTAATTTATCAAAACAAAGCATACGGTAAAACCTATTTTTTAAGGCTTGGTTTTATGTTTTTCTGGTTCAAAACAGATCACAGAAGACATATAACTAATGTCCCCCATGGGGTTTTGCCTGTAGTTGGAGAAATAATTCCCAAAATTTACATATTTCACATCCAAAAATCCAAAACAAAGCATACGGAAAAACCTATTTTTTAAGGCTTGGTTTTTTGTTTTTCTGCTTCAAAACAGATCACAGAAGACATATAACTAATGTCCTCCATGGGGTTTTGCCTGTAGTTGGAGAAATAATTCCCAAAATTTTTATATTTGACATCCAAAAATACAAAACCTAAAATATGGATTCCCCTGTTTTTTAAGGCTTGGTTTTATGTTTTTCTGCTTCAAAACAGATCACAGAAGACATATAACTAATGTCCTCCATGGGGTTTTGCCTGTAGTTGGAGAAATAATTCCCAAAATTTACATATTTGACATCCAAAAATCCAAAAACAAAAATATGGATTAACATGTTTTTTAAGGCTTGGTTTTATGTTTTTCTGGTTCAAAACAGATCACAGAAGACATATAACTAATGTCCTCCATGGGGTTTTGCCTGTAGTTGGAGAAATACTTCCCAAAATTTACATATTTCACATCCAAAAATCCAAAACAAACCATCCGGAAAAACCTATTTTTTAAGGCTTGGTTTTTTGTTTTTCTGCTTCAAAACAGATCACAGAAGACATATAACTAATGTCCTCCATGGGGTTTTGCCTGTAGTTGGAGAAATAATTCCCAAAATTTTTATATTTGACATCCAAAAATACAAACCTAAAATATGGATTCCCCTGTTTTTTAAGGCTTGGTTTTATGTTTTTCTGCTTCAAAACAGATCACAGAAGACATATAACTAATGTCCTCCATGGGGTTTTTGCCTGTAGTTGGAGAAATAATTCCCAAAATTTACATATTTGACATCCAAAAATCCAAAAACATGTTTTTTAAGGCTTGGTTTTATGTTTTTCTGGTTCAAAACAGATCACAGAAGACATATAACTAATGTCCTCCATTGGGGTTTTGCCTGTAGTTGGAGAAATAATTCACTTAATTTTCAGATAAACCATTTAATTTATCAAAACAAAGCATACGGTAAAACCTATTTTTTAAGGCTTGGTTTTATGTTTTTCTGGTTCAAAACAGATCACAGAAGACATATAACTAATGTCCCCCATGGGGTTTTGCCTGTAGTTGGAGAAATAATTCCCAAAATTTACATATTTCACATCCAAAAATCCAAAAACAAAAATATGGATTAACATGTTTTTTAAGGCTTGGTTTTATGTTTTTCTGGTTCAAAAACAGATCACAAAAGACATATAACTAATGTCCTCCATGGGGTTTTGCCTGTAGTTGGAGAAATAATTCACTTAATTTTCAGATAAACCATTTAATTTATCAAAACAAAGCATACGGTAAAACCTATTTTTTAAGGCTTGGTTTTATTTTTTTCTGCTTCAAAACAGATCACAGAAGACATATAACTAATGTCCTCCATGGGGTTTTGCCTGTAGTTGGAGAAATAATTCACTTAATTTTCAGATAAACCATTTAATTTATCAAAACAAAGCATACGGTAAAACCTATTTTTTAAGGGTTGGTTTTATTTTTTTCTGCTTCAAAACAGATCACAGAAGACATATAACTAATGTCCTCCATGGTGTTTTGCCTGTAGTTGGAGAAATAATTCCCAATAAATACATATTTGACATCCAAAAATCCAAAACAAAGCATACGGTAAAACCTATTTTTTAAGGCTTGGTTTTATTTTTTTCTGCTTCAAAACAGATCACAGAAGACATATAACTAATGTCCTCCATGGTGTTTTGCCTGTAGTTGGAGAAATAATTCCCAATAAATACATATTTCACATCCAAAAATCCAAAAACAAAAATATGGATTAACATGTTTTTTAAGGCTTGGTTTTATGTTTTTCTGGTTCAAAACAGATCACAAAAGACATATAACTAATGTCCTCCATGGGGTTTTGCCTGTAGTTGGAGAAATAATTCACTTAATTTTCAGATAAACCATTTAATTTATCAAAACAAAGCATACGGTAAAACCTATTTTTTAAGGCTTGGTTTTATTTTTTTCTGCTTCAAAACAGATCACAGAAGACATATAACTAATGTCCTCCATGGGGTTTTGCCTGTAGTTGGAGAAATAATTCACTTAATTTTCAGATAAACCATTTAATTTATCAAAACAAAGCATACGGTAAAACCTATTTTTTAAGGCTTGGTTTTATGTTTTTCTGGTTCAAAACAGATCACAGAAGACATATAACTAATGTCCTCCATGGGGTTTTGCCTGTAGTTGGAGAAATAATTCACTTAATTTTCAGATAAACCATTTAATTTATCAAAACAAAGCATACGGTAAAACCTATTTTTTAAGGCTTGGTTTTATTTTTTTCTGCTTCAAAACAGATCACAGAAGACATATAACTAATGTCCTCCATGGTGTTTTGCCTGTAGTTGGAGAAATAATTCCCAATAAATACATATTTGACATCCAAAAATCCAAAACAAAGCATACGGTAAAACCTATTTTTTAAGGCTTGGTTTTTTGTTTTTCTGCTTCAAAACAGATCACAGAAGACATATAACTAATGTCCTCCATGGAGTTTTGCCTGTAGTTGGATATATAATTCCCAAAATTTACATATTTGACATCCAAAAATCCAAAACAAAGCATACGGTAAAACCTATTTTTTAAGGCTTGGTTTTATGTTTTTCTGCTTCAAAACAGATCACAGAAGACATATAACTAATGTCCTCCATGGAGTTTTGCCTGTAGTTGGAGAAATAATTCCCAAAATTTACATATTTGACATCCAAAAATCCAAAACAAAGCATAACGGTAAAACCTATTTTTTAAGGCTTGGTTTTTTGTTTTTCTGCTTCAAAACAGATCACAGAAGACATATAACTAATGTCCTCCATGGGGTTTTGCCTGTAGTTGGAGAAATAATTCCCAAAAAATACATATTTCACATCCAAAAATCCAAAACAAAGCATACGGTAAAACCTATTTTTTAAGGCTTGGTTTTTTGTTTTTCTGCTTCAAAATAGATCACAGAAGACATATAACTAATGTCCTCCATGGATTTTTGCCTGTAGTTTGAGAAATAATTCCCAAAATTTACATATATGACATCCAAAAATCCAAAACAAAGCATACGGTAAAAGCTATTTTTTAAGGCTTGGTTTTTTGTTTTTCTGCTTCAAAACAGATCACAGAAGACATATAACTAATGTCCTCCATGGGGTTTTGCCTGTAGTTGGAGAAATAATTCCCAAAATTTACATATATGACATCCAAAAATCCAAAACAAAGCATACGGTAAAACCCATTTTTTAAGGCTTGGTTTTTGTTTTTCTGCTTCAAAACAGATCACAGAAGACATATAACTAATGTCCTCCATTGGGTTTTGCCTGTAGTTGGAGAAATAATTCCCAAAATTTACATATTTGACATCCAAAAATCCAAAACAAAGCATACGGTAAAACCCATTTTTTAAGGCTTGGTTTTTGTTTTTCTGCTTCAAAACAGATCACAGAAGACATATAACTAATGTCCTCCATGGAGTTTTGCCTGTAGTTGGAGAAATAATTCCCAAAATTTACATATTTGACATCCAAAAATCCAAAACAAAGCATACGGTAAAACCTATATTTTAAGGCTTGGTTTTTTGTTTTTCTGCTTCAAAACAGATCACAGAAGACATATAACTAATGTCCTCCATGGATTTTTGCCTGTAGTTTGAGAAATAATTCCCAAAATTTACATATATGACATCCAAAAATCCAAAACAAAGCATACGGTAAAAGCTATTTTTTAAGGCTTGGTTTTTTGTTTTTCTGCTTCAAAACAGATCACAGAAGACATATAACTAATGTCCTCCATGGGGTTTTGCCTGTAGTTGGAGAAATAATTCCCAAAATTTACATATATGACATCCAAAAATTCAAAACAAAGCATACGGTAAAACCTATTTTTTAAGGCATGGTTTTTTGTTTTTCTGCTTCAAAACAGATCACAGAAGACATATAACTAATGTCCTCCATGGATTTTTGCCTGTAGTTTGAGAAATAATTCCCAAAATTTACATATATGACATCCAAAAATCCAAAACAAAGCATACGGTAAAACCTATTTTTTAAGGCTTGGTTTTTTGTTTTTCTGCTTCAAAACAGATCACAGAAGACATATAACTAATGTCCTCCATTGGGTTTTGCCTGTAGTTGGAGAAATAATTCCCAAAATTTACATATTTGACATCCAAAAATCCAAAACAAAGCATACGGTAAAACCCATTTTTTAAGGCTTGGTTTTTGTTTTTCTGCTTCAAAACAGATCACAGAAGACATATAACTAATGTCCTCCATGGAGTTTTGCCTGTAGTAGGAGAAATAATTCCCAAAATTTACATATTTGACATCCAAAAATCCAAAACAAAGCATACGGTAAAACCTATATTTTAAGGCTTGGTTTTTTGTTTTTCTGCTTCAAAACAGATCACAGAAGACATATAACTAATGTCCTCCATGGAGTTTTGCCTGTAGTTGGAGAAATAATTCCCAAAATTTACATATTTGACATCCAAAAATCCAAAACAAAGCATACGGTAAAACCTATATTTTAAGGCTTGGTTTTTTGTTTTTCTGCTTCAAAACAGATCACAGAAGACATATAACTAATGTCCTCCATGGATTTTTGCCTGTAGTTTGAGAAATAATTCCCAAAATTTACATATATGACATCCAAAAATCCAAAACAAAGCATACGGTAAAAGCTATTTTTTAAGGCTTGGTTTTTTGTTTTTCTGCTTCAAAACAGATCACAGAAGACATATAACTAATGTCCTCCATGGGGTTTTGCCTGTAGTTGGAGAAATAATTCCCAAAATTTACATATATGACATCCAAAAATCCAAAACAAAGCATACGGTAAAACCTGTTTTTTAAGGCTTGGTTTTTTGTTTTTCTGCTTCAAAATAGATCACAGAAGACATATATCTAATGTCCCCCATGGGGTTTTGCCTGTAGTTGGAGAAATCATTCCCAAAAAATACATATATGACATCCAAAAATCCAAAACAAAGCATACGGTAAAAGCTATTTTTTAAGGTATGGTTTTTTGTTTTTCTGCTTCAAAACAGATCACAGAAGACATATAACTAATGTCCTCCATGGGGTTTTGCCTGTAGTTGGAGAAATAATTCCCAAAATTTACATATATGACATCCAAAAATCCAAAACAAAGCATACGGTAAAACCTGTTTTTTAAGGCTTGGTTTTTTGTTTTTCTGCTTCAAAACAGATCACAGAA